>QFDV01001847.1:2399-31705 GCA_003315845.1 Lactarius trivialis
CCATACGGATTGTATATGATCAAATATGAATAAGTTTATCCTAATGTGAAAATCGTAACTACTAGAAACCAAAGGTATAGATTGCGCGCTTCCTCGCGCGTCTCAACTCGACTTCTCCACTGAGCTCGTCTCACTTCAACAACGAGCTTCTGGTTTTGTTAGGGAACATTGTGGAGGGGCAGTCTGGTTCGCATATTGATGATGCAATGAAGGAGCTGGAGGATGCGATCAATGAGCAGGGCGATATTCCGCAGTGGTTGGGAGAAATCTGTCTGTTTAGGGCAGAGGCGGCTGAGGTTATCTCTCGCTCGCGGGCTGCTGCGCCCTCTTCATAGAGTTGCGCGAGTGTGTCAAATGAAGAAATATTTGTATTCGCATACACAAAAATGTTTGATCAATACTTAAGCCGCGCCCTTGATCGTGCCTTACACATCCAACACCTGCATGCTGTCCCGATCCCAGTCTCGCATTCTCGCCCTCATCCACCCATCCGAGCCGATCGAACGTGAGTCCGGCCAGGGGCACCACCTTCTCCTCGCCGGCAGCAGCGAAGGCAGCAAAGTCCCCTGGTACCCAGGTGCCCAGCGCACAGCGAAGACCACGAGCTCTCGCGCGATCTTCGGCATATATTCGTCCTGGAACCGCACTTGATATGACGCGCAGCCAAGCGCTTCCGGGCGCCTGGATCCAGCTGGTGCTGGCGACACCAGCTCTGGCGGGCGCGAATAGCTGTGCATCTGTTCCTGCGTAGAAGTGTGCGTGGTGGCTGCCGCGCACGATGTACCAGCGCACGAGCATGGCGAGGTAGGTCTGGAACAGCAGGAGGCGGCCTGCGAATGAGGAGCCGGGCGACACAGAAACAGGAGACGATCCGTCGTCATTGAGGACGAGCTTCAGGAGGAAGTGCGCCGAGGTGACGAGGTGCACCCTGAGTGTGGAGTTAACTACTTCGTTCGAATTTGAACAGAGCAGAACAGTGGGGCGTACACGAAACAGTCGGCGTTGAACGTTGGACCCGCGTCCACCGGTCCCGCGCGAGGCCCAGCCGCTGATACCGGCGCGTTTCCCATACGAGCTCCTCCACCACGCCCCTGAGCCGCACCTCCGCGTCTGCGCTAACGCGCGTCCCCACCCCTGTCAGCTATTTTTGTGTCCACTTCTGAATGAGATCGTGGATCGCGCCGCTCGGTGCTCTTCGCCAGGTACGCGTGCCGGCGTTCTGTTGAAAAACGGGGTCGCTCCGGACCTCGACGACGAACGCCGGGTCGTTGCAAATGCGGCAGGAAGAGAAATCTAGGCGCTATCAGGACGGACGCAGACAGAAACATGCCGAAGCCAGACATCCGAGGAGATACGTGAGATTAGAGCGGTCTGAGTGCTGCAGTGTGCTAAAGTGAGACGGAAGAATGAAATCGGTTTGGTCGATCCCGTGCACTCTAGGTCAGGAATTGGTGTATTAGAAAGGGCGCAGGTCACGCAAACTCGACCTGCGATCAAACTCAAGCTCGTAAGCGGGATGAATAAATGGGTAGACAAGCTCCGGGCCTCCCAAAGACGATGTATCATATGTAACTGCCTTCTCCTTCGTGTCGCGAACATCAGCCACGAGGTCAGGCGTGAAGGTATGCGGCGTGCGGGGAGGAAATGGGACGCTCGAGTGCTTCAGTTGGGCAGAGGCTCTGTCTGCAGCAACCTAATTTTTTTTGGATCGTTTATACAGTAGTCCGGGGTGCATGTCAGGGACAAAGACCGGTCGTAGCAGGGCTACAGTTATGGGACTCATAGATACGAGCAATCTGCAGTTACATGCAGTACCTTCAAGCCCCCGAATTGCGCCATGATCGCGCCAAGACCCTAGTGCACGCTCGACTGCGACGTTTGACCTTCGCTTTGTAAAGGGGTGATACCCGCATCCTGAAGATGGAATGAGTATCAATCTGAGGGTCGCGAGCAAGTGTAAGTATCGAACCAGTTTCGGAATTTCGAAAATAGTCTTCATGTTAGGGACGGATTTTCTCTGCCCAAAGTTCGAAGTAATGGAACGGTGCACACCAACCGAGACACCAGGTTGACTGGGTCTGGACCCGTAGACCTCATTCGATGGTTCTATCCGGATCGAAGAAAAGTTGAATGCGGTATGCGGGCTGTCGGTGTTTGACCGGCCTTGGACGTCCCGACTGTTCAACCTGAACGTGGAGACAGTCAGAAGTCGAACCCACGATAACAAAACCGAATGGAGTCCTCACATGGCAAGCAAAGAGTTTACAAAGACTATGGGATAATGTCAGCTGACCATCTCTGCGCCTGAGACTATTGTGAACGTACATTTACTCAACGTCCAGTAAATTGCCGCCCCGATAAGAGAAGCGGGTAAGATTAAGAACTGGTTATAAAATAAGAAAATACCAAAAGAGAAAGATTGCGACGAAAATTTCTTACGCTGATAAAAGCAGCGATACCAAGGAGGCTGCTTCGGTTAATTTTGGGTCATCGATCAACGTAGACGGGAGATCACCTCGTTAGCAAACCCGAGTTAATGGTGTAAGCCATCAACGTCATGATTATAGAATCGGTTCTGTGCATGAACGTCAGCCAGGTCTTTGGCACAAATGTCACAAGGACAAGCTAGCCTCGCGAATCCTGTCTTCTTGTGGTAGAGAGACCAGCACATCGCCGCAGCAAGTATTAAGTCCGCCAAAACGCCTGTGGCCACTCCCGCTAGGGAAACCCACTATCAGGCCGTTAGCGCGCGTTAATGGGGGATAGGTTGAAACATACAGTCAGGGAGTGAAACCTGGAGAATAGCTTGAGTTCAGTCCTAAAGATAGGTTTCAAATTTGATACACCCAAGGAGGGAGGAATTATGCCCACGTTTTTATAGTGAACCCTAGCATGCGAAGTTTGAAAGTGATTCATGGACAAAACAGCGAACACAAAGCAAGCAACTCACAAATTCCGAAGGCTACAACGACGGAAAGGAAGACAATTATGAATGTAGTATCTCCAGGGGATAACAAGAGTACCCACAGGAACTAACAATGACTAACACCACCTGCGAAACCACATTCAGAGGTGCTTCGGTAAGTCAACTACGACAACCTACGATGATAATCGGGCAGATAATACTTTGGCTGACTGGTGAAAAATCAAATTTTGGCTTGGAAACGACGGGACGGGACGGGCAAACTCACCTTTGTAAACTCGTCTTGCATAATAGCTATGCTATGTTAGAACAAATAGCAAGTTATAGACAGTACAGGAGACGAACAGCTCCACGGTAGTACCGATGGCGATCTACAATAATCATCGGTAAGTGTGTGACAGATTATTGGATGCACAACGTACACTGAAAAAGTCCTGAACCTGCATTTGTTGGATGTGGCGTGAGTAGCTATGGAGGTGGGATAAAGGGTTACGTACGTTCAGAAACCTGAGGTACACATCAGAAACGATCCGGCTGCCCCAAAGTGGGTTGACTCACCACACGCTGGACTCCAGGTTTTCGAGATTGCCGAAATTCAGGATCAGGTACCTTCTATAGTGAGAACATGGGGGGCGGTGTACGTACTACAGCCCTCTCACCAGTAGATCGCACAACCACACATAAATGTGTGTAAGCCATCCATGACTCTAATGAAACATTGTAACTTGGACGAGCCGGAACTTGAGCAACACTACGCACATTAGAAATGCGATGAAGAACTTGAGTGCCTTTCGATCTCTATTGTGATAGCGCCTGGGTCTGGTCAGTTTGTTGCATCCGAAGACAAGGAAGACTTACCAGAAGTATATCCATCTACAAGAACAGCAAATCTGCCAAGTCAGAGTGAGAAAGGAGGACACATTCACTCTGACTCACGTCTGCGCAATCGTCAAACCAAAGAGCCTACAAGTTCAATAGTTCAGGAGAAACACCAGTGAAGAAGAGCCCAAGGGAGGACTGACGTGGTACTGACAACCAGTCCGACGAAAGCTGCCCCGAAAGAATTGCGAAGGTCAACAACAGGAAAGCGACTCATGTTAGTGCAATTGAACTAGGTTGTATTTTCGAGGGATATATAAGGCTCACCAGAATGAGTTTGATCGCAGCCGGGAGAGGAAAGAAAGAGAGGGAAAGGGGCAGGGAAGGGCCAGTGCGAACGTTAAACTACGGCATTACCCGAGAGAAAAAGAATGAGTGGCGATTGTTTCACGGTCTTCGAATCTCGGCAGAAGTCAGCCTGTTCTGCTACAGTAGCAAGTTAATGGGAACCAAGGCCCTGGGCTGGCTTTGTTATTGATGGAAGTGGGAGTTGGCAATTACCGTTAGCCTGTTCGGGGCGAAATCGCCGCGTACGGCAATTCTCGCCATCACTTGCTTTTTTTTTTTTTTTTTTTGGGAAGCGCCTTTATTTATCGTATATAACCAGCAGAAAGTGTAGTACTACTGTAATTTACTACTAGGGCAAGAGTACAGGAAAGGCCCGAGTAGGCCAAAGTGTGTATGAGCGGTGTGGAAATAATGAACTGAGTGCATCAATGTGATGGTATATACAAGTGATGGCGCTGCGGTTTGTGTTTGAAGGGGTGGGAGGATCGGGGAGGATGAATCTTCTTGGCCGGTTTCGCAAAGTCCCCTTTCAGCACTATCAAAGATGCTGCAGTGTCGGTCATTGTCAGTTATTGTCGGTCATGCTCTGGCCAGCTGAAATGAAATGTACAAGATCTTGCGGCGGGCCCACTCACTTCATCATGATTGTCCGCGATTTGTCACGCTTAGTCTTGGTGTGACAAACACAAGTGGGAGCGGGCGCTTCGACCGCGATCTGGATGACGCGCTGGTCAACGTTTTCTGGTTCGTGAGCATAGTCTTCAGCCTTTCCGCTGCGTCCTTCGCAACGCTTGTCCAAGAAATCGGTGCGGGACTACATGCACGTGTTTCGGCAGTATAGCATCCCCATGAAGAGTGCGCGACTGCGCCAGTATCTATATGAAAGCGCGGATGGATGGTTCAGGCTCGGACCATCGATTTGGCCGGTGTAGAATGACGTAATTAGACAATACACATCCAACTTGAACATCTGGATGCTGTCCTGATCCCACAGCCCCGCATTCTCCCCTTCATTCACCCATCCGAGCCGATCGAACGTGAGTCCGGCGACCCGCACAAACACCGTCCCGTCCAGCCTCTCGATACCCTCAGTCCACGAGCGAGCGAGTGCTCCTCCGGGAAACCAACTGCACTCTAAATGGCGCGCAGCCACGTGCTCACGCTCTGGCAGGTGCGAATGGCTGCGCGTCTGTCGCCGGGAAAAAATCAGCGATGGTCGGAGCGTGGTTACTTCGCGTAATATAGCAGACAGCGGGTAAATCCGGATAAACAGGTCCGGAGCCGGACGGGGAACAGAGATGACGGTTCGTCCTTGAAGACGAGCTTCGGCGCTGGTTCGCGTTGGCTACCGCTCGGCTGGGAGACCGGCTGTTCGAAATGAGGAGGCGCAAGAGTGGGAGTGGGAGAGGGAGAAGGAGCAGTAGCAAGACAGTACGACCACCTTTACCGAGGCCCTCGGTCGTGTCTCCACACGCCCTCAAAAAAGGCCCCCGCCCGTCCACCCCCTGAAGAAGATGATCGCACTGAAGCTCTTCACTCAAGTCTTCACTGCAGTCGCATGTTGGGAGGGAGTCGCTCCGGAGCTCGACGGTGAACTCGCGACGGTGAACTCGAGGTCGTCGCATGTGCGGGCCGTTCGGCAGGCGGAATGCGAATGTGGGGCTTGACTAGCTCGACTAGTCTAGAGTGGATGTTGACACGGTAGCTGCAGTGTGGGTAATGTAAAGTAATAATCCTGTGGACCACAGCCTTGACACAGGTTTGTGTGGCGCACGGCCTCGTTTCGTTTTAGAAGGCAACCTGTGACACTCCTTCCGAAGTTCCCTCTGCCCTCTTATCCTACACAACTTCAAGTTATGATGACTAGAAAAACCCGGAGAAGAAATAAATCTCAAGGTGCTGATCTTGAGGCTCAGCCCGAGGACGAAGGTATACACATCACAACCTGTCTTGTTCTTTTACTCACTGGCGCCCTCCTTTACAAAGAGGTTAGACGGAAGGCGGCTCATGAAATGAGTACGCTCACGTCTGGACGCGACGCTTCAGGAGCCATCGAAAGTAGTGCACCGATTGAGGAAGCAGACCGTGAACTTGAAGCTCAAGCAGGCTCGTCGACTCGGCCACAGGCGCAGGCTCCGAAAGATGGTCCTTCAAACTCCGGTGAGCACAGCACACTTCTAGTTGGTGACTTGAGGACCAACACGTTGAAAACATACAGGCGGAAACGCACAATCAGGTGACAATAGGACTCCTGGCAACACCACCACTCAAGCGGCCCAACCAACGCCCACCGAAATGCCTCGCATGATTGGGGATTTCGACGACAACGCGAATGCCTTGTGGTCCCTTCACCTGGATGAAGCAAAGAGCCACGATGACGTGCGCATTCATTCCCTCAAAGAAAATATGGATGGTGTCCTCATATTCGTGCGTGTTCACATGTTCATATTTCCACCGTCATTTCTACTCCAGGCTCATGCACTGTCGTCCAGGCCGGTCTATTCTCCGCTGCTCTCACTTCCTTTCTCGTCGATAAATTACACGACCTTCAAGCCGATCCGGCTCAGCAGATGGTTTTCTACCAGAAACAGAATGTTGCACTACTCGTTCAGATCTCCGAGCAGATTTCCTCTATCGCGCCACAAGTCTCCATCCCATCCACTCCACATCCATCATATGATTTCGATATAAACCCTTCTGATATCCGGGTCAACGCTTTCTGGTTCATGAGCCTGGTCTTCAGCCTTTCCGCCGCGCTCCTCGCAACACTCGTCCAACAATGGATACGGAACTACATGCACGTGTTCAAGCGGTATAGCAACCCCCTGAAGAGCGCGCGACTGCGCCAGTATCTATATGAAGGCGTGGAGGGATGGCATATGCCGTTGGTGGCGGAATCTGTGCCAGGATTTGTCCATGTTTCCCTCATCTTATTCTTCGTGGGACTCGGTGACTCGCTCTTCAATGCAAACACGACTGTCGGCATCACCACCACCGTCCCAATTGCCATTTGCGGATTGCTTTACGCGTTCAGCGTGTTTGCTCCAATCATCAAACCGCAATCACCATTTCGAAACACATTATCTGGCCTGATATGGTATCTGAAGCAGAAGGTGCATCCGCGACGTTATCTGGATCGCGCTTCTGGTGGATCCCTCAAGGCGGTGAGCTCGAACATGTCTGAAGGACTGATGCAACTGGCGATGGAAGAGAACGATGAACGCAAAGACCGTGATGTTCGGGCGATCCGATGGCTCATTCACAACAGGACAGAGGACGACGAGATGGAATCATTCGTGACGGCTATACCTGGCGCTTTTACCTCGAAATGGGGGACTGACGTATGGAGAAAGGTGTCTGACGTAAAGCAATATGAAGACACGAACTTGAGGCCGAATGATCCGACGGTCAGATTGCAGAACGATGCAGATCTTCCCATTCCACTTCAATTGCAACATCATTCCCCAGTTTTCCAGCGTACACGGCACCGCCTTCATTCCCTTGGACGCATCATTGGGATACGGATCGCGAATGGCACCCCTCCCCATGTGATCATGACCCAGTCAACTTCTCACCTTCCCAGTGATGATCAGGCACCCGACGATCTGTATGCACACCAAGATCTCGCCATTTACGATCTCTGCAAGCGTGTACGACACCTGGTTGGCACATGCAACAACCACAGCCTATTCACAAGCAAGGAATTGTGGGTCAAGCGTGCACGTGGATGTGTCGAAACGGCGGCGTCACTCGTGATCTGTGCTGGTATCAAACCGGAGCTGTTTGGAGATCTCGAAAGGCTAATTCCTCGACTCATGGACGGGACTAATATTAACCCCGCAGCACTGGGATCTGACGGATTATTCGTTGCACGCCGGACATGCCTATGCTTTGTGATCCTCAATCAAGGAATGGCAGACCATGGTACCATAAAATCGGATGCGCGTGTTGCTATCAATATCCTTTCACATTCCGGAATGGAAGATGACGGTGAACAAACAAACAATGGCGATGACGATGAAAATGCTCTTAGGAATGCCCGGATGATCGACGATTATTTCGAGACCGCGAGGGAACTTTGCGTGTATGGACTGCGTGCAGCATTCGGACCCGCGGAGGTGGAGATGACGGAAGAGCGGGTGAGGGAGGTCCTGGCACGCGATCATGAGGGCAATATTTCCAAGCTCGAACGCATCGCTCGTGTAGTGGACCATGTGGCGAACATCGATAGGGCAATCCTTAAGATCATTCTTTTCACCTGTACCTTTGCCGGTGGTTTGATTGACGAAGTCCGTGGTGTATATTTCGATAAGTTCAACGAGACAGAACTCTTTCAGCCAGTCGAATTCTTCAATCCACGTGACAATCTATATTTCATTCCCCAGTTCGTATTACTGCATCAACGCCTTCGACTTTTGTGGTCCTATTCATCCAAATTACGCGACATCATCGACAGACGAGGCAATGGCGCATACCAAGAGATACTAGAGAGCCTGAGGACTTTGTGGGGCGAGTCAGACAAACCTACTAACCTGTTTTGGTCGGGCGTTCGTCGTCGACATCTCATGGAACGACAACTATGGCGCCTGCAAGACTTCCGTGACGGCGGCGGTTTTGGATCTTGGGTTGAGCTTTTTTTCATTGTGGTCAAACAACAAATAACCATACCATTGTCACCTGACGTCCACTCTGCCCTTATTCTTGGAATGTTCAGAGCCATCACATCCAACTGGAGGCAACACAAACATTCTATCGGGACACAGCGTGTCGTTCTTAACCTTGTCTGCGACTTGGCCATACTTGACCACGGCCTCTTGTCTGATATCGTTTTCCCGAGATACATTACTGACGAGCTTCTGGGATTGTTGGAGAACATGGTGGAGGGGCAGTCTGGCTCGCATATTGATGACGCAATGAAGAAGCTGGAGGATGCGATCAATGAGCAGGACGATATTCCGCGGTGGTTGGGAGAAGTCCGTCCGTTTAGGGCAAAGGCGGTTAAGGTTATCTCTCGCTCGCGGGCTGCTGCGCCCTCCTCATAGAGTTGCGCGAGAGTGCCAAATGAAGAGATATTTGTATTCAAGTACACTGAATTGTTTGATCAAGCTGCGCCCTTGCGCTTGCTGTACACATCTAACATCTACATGCCGTCCCGATCCCACAGCCCCGCATTCTCGCCCTCATCCACCCATCCGAGCCGATCAAACGTGAGTCCGGCGACCCGCACGAACAGCGTCCCGTCCAGTCTCTCGATACCCTCGAGCGCCGGACCCGCCCCCGCCCCCGCCCCCGTGCGTGCATTCTCCTCCTCGCCGTGAGCGGCAAAGTACCCGGGCGCCAGTGTTCCCCAGCGTACAGCAAAGTCCGCAAGCGCACGCGCGATCTTCGGCATGTGTTCATCCTGGAACCGAACCGCGCTCTGAATGACGCGCGGCCATGCGTTTCCGGGCGGCTGTGTTGCGACACCAGCTTTAGAGGGCGCGAGTAGCTGCGCGTCCGTCGCTGCATAGAAGTCTGCGATGGGCAACACGCGGTGGCCGCTGCGCATGACGGTCCAGGTCGCGGACACGGCGAGGTACGTCTGGAGCAGCAGGAGGCGATCTGCGAATGAGAGGCCGGGCGTGCTGGGCGAAGCAGACGATTCGTCCTTGAGTATGAGCTTCGGGAGGAATAGGGCCGAAGTGACGAGGTGCGCGCTGATGTGTGGAGTTAAAACTACGAAACAGAGCAGAGAAGAAAAGGGGGGCGCGTACAGGAAAAAGTCGGCTTTGAACCCGCGTCCATCGGTCCCGCGCGACGCCCAGCCGCCGATACCGTACCAGATCACGTTCCCCCACACGACCTCCTCGACCATATCCCTCAGCCGCGCCTCTGCGTCGTCCGCGCCTGCAAGCCACTCTTCCGTCCACTCCTGCACGAGGGTGTGTATCACGCCGCCTGCGATCTTCGCTACGGCTGCGTACTGGTGCAGGGGGGAGCTCGGGAGCTCGATGCCGGACAAGGCGGGGTACTCGCGGAGGCGGCGGTGGAATGCAAATGTGGGCCGCTTTTGGGGAGCGGTCGACGACGCAGATGGGCCGCCTGAGATATCGAGGCGATGGATATGGTTGGAGAGGTCCCCATTGGTGGTATACACCGTTGTTGAGTTGGTGAAGTAGGACGGAGGAATGAGCTCAGTTTGGACAGCGTCGTGGACCGCAACTTGTGCCAGACCTGGGAATGGCGCGCGTGGGGGGAGGGTGTCAGATTAATGTGTGTGTAATTGAGAGAGTGAGGATTACACACCCTGTGCGATCTGTCCAAGGATGCCAAACTCAAACCCGAACGCGAGTTGAATAAAAGGATGGATCAGTCCATCCAGAAGACGACTCAGCATCTGCGGCTGTACGTTCTCCTTCGAGTCGCGTCCATCGGTTGCGAGCTCAGACCTAAAGTTGTACGCAGGGGAGAAAACGAAACGCTCGAGCGCCTCAGTTGGGGAGTGACTCTGCAAGTAATCTATGAAGAACTCGAGGTAGGCGTCATAGTACCTGGCGCCAGAAGTCACAATCACACGCCAGTATCCAGAAAAACATTATATGTACTTCTCATCACCCAAATGATCTATGAAGTTCTCCTCGGTGATGGGCCCGGGGCTCACGAGTGAGGGCTGCAGAGTGGGCAGGTGAGTCTTGTAGTAGACATCCTTGATGAGCTCCGGTGACACGCCTAAAGCATATAGGGCCAAGACGTGATGAGAGGAATGACTGAGAAGTACGTTTAGCAACGGGTGTGGAACTTTCTGGTAAAACGCTCTGCGTCAAGCTTTGCGTACTTGTGGAATTTAAGATCGTTAACAAAGGGCGCGTGGTTCTTCATGTCATGGCGCAGGACCTCGAGAACAGCCTGGGTGCTCTCGTGAGTCTGTCCGGGCAAGCCAGGGGAACCAGTCGATGTGGGAGCCGAATATAACTTGTCGAGGAGGTCGTTCGAGATACCGCTAGCAAATGTTGGGGAAGAAGACATAGTTCGTTCAAGAAGCTGATATTGGGCCTTTGAACGCATGACTCCGCACGTATATATACGTACAGCCGCAGATGTGATAACGGAAGTTGGAAGGTGTAATACCATTCCTTGGCCGTTCATCAAGGTCAAGTTAGCAATGGCCAGGCCGTTTCAATACGTGTTTCGGCAACATTGCCGCGGGCGCCAATTACCAATCACGATGCTCGGTTGACATTGCGCAGCAGATTACAGTTTGGGAACAATCGAGCCATCTGCATGAGGAAGGGCCGCGTGGCATGTCTTGCTAGATTTTATCAGACTGGAGGTTCTCCACGAATCGATGCAGCCAGTCTGGGTATACACCTAATTACTGACCTTGCTACTGACGTGAGGAGGATTACGTTGCACAGCCCCTACCAAAAACAAAGGTCCGCAGCCAAAAAAAAATAGCCCAATGACTCCGCCCCCACTGGAATCATGAATGAGCCCACCTACCAGCACTACCCGCGAACCACACACGTCCTTTGGGCAAGATGATCGTCGTGAGCGTTGGGCAGGCGCGTCCCCAGTGCTCAGCGACTTTCGCCTCGTCGTCGAGCTCATAGCTCGACGCGCCGGTAGCCATGAACGTCAACGACCGCAGGCCGGCGAACGCCTCCAACAGTGGTGACGACGCGAGCAGCGTTTCCTGCGCGGAAGCACTCTCAACACGGGCACGAACGGGATAGAAAGGGACGTACGAGGTTGTAGTGCTGCACGAGCGCAACGATGCGCAGCGCCTCGAGGTGCGGAAGGCGGGCGGCTAGCTGCGGAAACAGTTCGTTCGGCGTCGACACGTCGACAATGAGGATCGTGAGGCGTCGGACGGGTATCGACGTGCGCGCGAGCACCTCGAGCGCGCGGTATCCGTGCTCCGAGAAGAGCGAGAGCGATATGCGCTGCACGGGACGCGTCGCGATCACCTGCGGTAGCATCAAGTTCAGTACGACACATAGTCCCTAGTGAGGAGGGGAGGGTGGAATTACCTCGCAGAGGGTGTCTGGGTCCATGAGCACCGAGCGGAAGGTCTCGAGGTGCGGCAGCGCAGAAGGATGGAGGGTGAATGGACTCGAGGTGTACGCGGGCATGCCGCGCAGCGAGAGATCGCGGATCTCAGGCTGTGACTCGAGGAACGCAGCCAAATCCGGATCAAGCCTGTGGGTAAAGTCCTCCGTTCACGCAAAACACTGGTGGTTACAGGATGGGTAATCGTACCTGATGGACGTCTCGAAGGACCGCAGCCGGAAGGGGGCATCTCGCGGAAATATCCACGCGAACGCACGGTGTTGGTATTTGTTCTCATGGACTGACACCTCCACGTCCAGCGCCCGCAGACGCGGCAGCGAGCCTAGCACTTTGGCTATGAGGACTTCGAGTGCGAACAACACCCTGTTCTCGGTAAAGTTGACTTTGAGCGCCTTGACGAGCTCGCGCCGCGCCACGGGGGCATTTGCGAGCGACAGAAGGAGACGCACGGAGCGTTGGGCGGGAAGCTTGCCGATGTTACGATAGAGTGCTCGCTCGGCGATGGAATTGAGGCATTCGTTGACGAGGAGCAGGGGATGTAGGTCGAAGGGCCAGGAAAGAAACGATAATATGTGGTCTATGAGCTCCAAGGGTAGGGCCATTAACTTGAATGCATTGTCGTCGATCACGTCCACTGGCATGACTGGGAATGCTTAACGGTCCGTTGACCCGCCGCTGGTCGACTCTGTCATTATCACGCTCTCAGGTTACCAGTTTACTCTTGGTCGTGTTGCATCATCATCTTGGACCTTCGGCGCCAGGCCTTAGTTTAAGCGTCGCAGATAGGCAAGGCTGTACCACATGGGAAATCATTTCCGACTCTCTCACCGGTGCTTTCAATGAGATCTCATTCGTCAGTACCGATGTGCTATTTTTGTTCCTCCTTGTTGCTCTTGGACGAATCAAGCGCCCGAATCACTCGCATTTGGTTTACAACAACGCGCACCTGTCAGTATCCAGTGCGGGATTGACAGCGGTATCGTGCCTTGCACAGGTGACGAAGGCTACGACGTCACACCGCTCATCTTCCCCACCCAGTCCCTGCAGCCGTTTCTCGTGCAAGGCGGTGGTCCATTGACAACTTGACGGCGGTAGTTTGGTGTTGCCGTCTCAGACAACTACCCCACTGCCTGCGTCAACACCGTCTTCCGTGCTTATTACCACCGTCGTCTATTAACTTAAACTATGTCATCTCCATCCTCTCAACTCACTAGATACCCCATAATATAGGATCCGTGTAGACTGATCGAGACTGGCGGATGGAGCCGAGCGCCCGAGTGGATATATATCACGTGATTTAATTCCCCAGTTCGTTTTGTGTAAAGCAAGTGATCGTTGGTTCTCTCACGCTTTCGTTGCTCTCGCTCACCTATCCGCCTGTACAATACAGCTTCAATTCCAGATGGTCGCTCCACCAAAGATCCCATGGGATAAACTCAAGGCAGATACCCTCCGTGCTATCTGCCGCGACTTTGGCGCGAACCCCGGCAAGCGCAAGCGCGAGGGTATGCTCGAGTTTCTTCGTGCAGTAGAGTCAACAGGCCGTGCGTCCCGTCCCCGCTCTCCCCATCTCCCCGTCGTTCTCCGCTGACCGTGTCCTCCGCAACGCCCTCTCCCCGCACCATCGCCCTCTCACAGTCGATGAGGCCCTGAAGCTCAATATCGAAGACAAGGACGACTCGTCCCCCCGTCGGCCAGCCGCCAAGCGGGTGCGCCCCGCCGAGGAGCAGGCCGCGCCCGCCGTGGCCGCAGAGTCTTCCCCCGAGGCCAGCGGCGGCCGACCAAAGCGCAAGGCTGCCCCGCCGCCTGCGACGGACGCTCCAGTGAAGGGCCGCAGCAAGAAGGCCAAGACTGACGCCGCCCCCTCTACTGCTGCCGCGCCACCCGCGTCGAAGGGCAAGAAGAGCGGCGCTGAGAAAAAGGCGGCGGGGAAGGCCGACGAGGAGGCTGCTGCTGCTAGGGAGCAGCAGGAGGCAGACGAGGTCGATGCGCTCGCTGACGAGCACGAGCCCGCGGAGAACGGCGCGGCGGATTCCGCTGACCAAGGTACTTACCGTTGCATTCGCCGTCACCATCCCCCTCGTACCCCCCTGTGCCAACCTGCTGACTTTGTTCCCCGTTAGGGGCTCCAGAAGCTCCTAATGAACCCGGGCCAAATGTGACAACTGCTGTCGTCATTGAAACAACTCAAGTCGAGACCGTCATCACCGCCTAGGCGCTCAAACACCCCTTTCTTGTTGGGGACCTTCCCTCACCCTCTAGCGCTCTGTTTCGACTTCAGTGTTCTTTTTACGTTTAACATTTGTGTTTGTGTTTTTTTTTTGTTTATCCGTCTCCTGTTAAGTGTGTAAAGCCCCTGTTTGTTGTTTGTGTCGCCTTTTGAGCTTGAGCGTTGCGGTCCCTTTACCGCGTCGTAAAAACAAAATACATATCGTTATTCTCGTGGATGATGTTACGAGTACTACCACACTGAGGCTCAACCTTCTAAAGAATACTCGATCGGTTTGCCATGTAATTCTTCTTGCAGCCTCACAAGCCTATCTAGCATCTGCTTTCCCTCCAAACTTAGCGTCTCGCGAAATGCATCCTCCTTCATCCACTCCAGACCGTGCTGCAGGATGTTGCCCGCTCGTGTGGATCCACCACGTGCGTCTCCCATGCACGCATGTAATGTTGCACGCGGTTTGTGAGTGCTGTATGTAGCACAGTGGAGGATATTGTTATTGTAGAACACAGTTTCACCAGCTGCCGAGGTCAGCTTCGATTTATCTGCAGAAATATCATCGGCTATCTTGGACGTACGTTTGAGGGTCACCCGTATCGCGCCTGGCATGGTGAGCGGGTCTGTAGGTGCGATCGTGTTGCTAGACATGGCGCGCTGCGCTGGAGTACGCGGAACGCGATGCGAACCAGGGACAACATAAAGTGAGCTGTCCTCGCGCAGCGCGCTGTGCACCATCGGCCATCGTGAACAAGGCTGTCGTACGTGGGGCAGCGTACTTACGTATTCCACTGCACCTGCAACAGTTACTCAGCGAGAGAAAAAAAAAGGAAGGAAGGAGTCACATACCCCATAGTGCCGCACTTCTAGCGACGCGCGCTCTTCGTCCTCATCAGCCGAGTTCCTGATACCATCACGATGCCAGCTCAGTGCAAAGTCAGTGTGGAGCGGATGCACGAGGACATTGAACAGTTCTGTACTCCAAACATCACGTTCAGTTCCAGTCCTCAGGGCGCCAACTCTTACCCATCTGCAAGTGATCATCCTGGCACCCCAGGAGCGTCTTCGCCGCTCCGCGCACCGCATCTCCCGCATACCACCGCGCGAACGCGGGTTCCCCAAGCACGGGGTGCATCACATGCTGCACGCCCCAAACGTCATCACCGGTGCCGTACGGCGGGAACTGCTTCCCCACAACGCGCGCGTGCGTCCAGGACCCGGAGCGCGTGCGCGCGGTCGCGCGGTCGGTCGCGGCGAGGAGATCGGGGCTCTCGGAGGGCGTGAGGAGCCCCTGCACGAGGACGTAGCCGTGGGTGTCGTAGTGTTCTTTGAGATCGGTGTGCATCGTGGCGGACGGGACGGCCCGGGGAGTGAGGAATGCCAGCAGAGCAGCGTGGCCGCCCACGCTGGGCGCGACGTTGCCGCGTTGCGGTGGTGTCTTCGCGTCTGTACACAACAACACACCTTGAGCTTGTCTGCCGGTTCCAAGCCTAAGTCCCTAGGCGGGCGCCATGGCCGCGATCACTGAGATCTCTTCCCCACCGCCACTACCGGTGTCAGCGCCATCTCAGAGCTACTTCGAGATAGTCAATTCCAACCTCCTCAGACTGGGGGCGCTCACCCTTGAGGACTTCCTCCGCGACCCGTACCAGGAACCCACCGCGCAAGAGAACTTCCTCTCCAATCCGCTCTACCACGATGTGCCTGTCGTGCCTCCACCAGTCGTCGAAGATAAAGACGGCGAGAGCAAACCCGCGCCGATACCAGCGCCGATCTTCGTTCTTCACCAGATATGCTCGCAAACGTTCGGCAGCATCGACGCCCTCAACTACGAAATCATCGAAGAGGAAGGGAAAGAAAGTGAGTCGCTCGCGTCTTCCGCCCAACCATTTCACACACACACACACACTCTCTCTAACAGAAAAACGGTGCATCCTCACCATCACGCGTCCCAACGGCGCCACGCGCTCATACACGTCAAAACCCGAGTTTGCGCGCAAGGCAGCGGCGCGCGCCGCGGCGGCTTTCGTCGCGGTCGATATGGGCGCGATAGAGTTTATCAAGTACGGCTCTCCGGACGCCGTGGCGAAGCGCGGACTCGTGCTCGCGCCGCTCGATGCACCAGGTTCAGTCCAGGCGCCATTACCGAGTGCCGCCGAGGAGGACCCGGCGGTGCAGGAGGTTGAGAAGTGCTGCGTTGAGTGGCGCGCGGGTCGCGTCAGGCCCCGGTGGATATTTCTCATCGACAGCAAACCAACGGGCAGTGAGTCCCCCTCCCGCCAGCATGGCGTCTCTGATCTCTCAAAAAACAAACAGAGTACGGATGCGCGCTGCAGATCAAGCTCTCGCTGCATCTGTTCCGCGCATGCTCTGTCGACGTCGAATATCCCACGTTTGAAGAGGCCAAGGCTGCGTGCGCCGCAGATGCGATTGCGGAAGGCATCTTGGACTTTATCAAGTTCGGAAACGGGCAGACGGCGCCGGCCGAGAGGCGGCTCTTTGCGTCGCTGGAGGACGAGACTCCGCCCCCGATCGCGCTCACGCTACAGGGCTTCTTCGAGGCACTTCCTCGTCCGCTCCCCGAGCCTTTCGATGACAAGACTGTGGCAGAGATCAACGCGCCTGGTTGGTTGAACTCGCTCATCCAGTCCGCGCGCGGCGGCAAGCTCGAGCTCAAGTTCATCTGGACGACTGATACGAAGCTCGGCAGTACGTGGCTTTTTTTTTGATCTTGGGTTATTTGCCGATGGGCTCTGGTAGCACATGGTGCCGTGCTCCGCCTCACGCGCCCCGGCGAAGTTCGCACGTACATGGTCGAACCCCAGTTCTCGAAACGCGCGGACGCCAAGAGCGCTGTATGCCTTGCCGCGCTCTCTGCGGGCGTAGGTGCATACGTGCGCGGCATTGGCGACGCCGTCGAGGCGAAGATATCGCCCGAGGCGAGGTCGCTCGTTTTCGACAGCATATTCCCGTTCCTGCTCACGGAGTACGGCAAGTTCTGGCCGAACAAGCCTCCCGAAATGTTTGAGTACACGAAGGATCGCGACGGTGTGTGTGTGCTCCCCTTTTCTTCATCCCTCCCTTGAACGTGTCCCGTATCTCCCAGCGTGTGGATGCATCTTGAGGGTCAAGTTGAATGCGAAACCCCAAGAGCATGAGAAACGCTCTTGGACAGTGCCGGCTGAATACCGCAACAGGAACGACGCAAAAGTCTCCGTGGTGCAACTTGCATTCGATCAAGGGGCCATCGAGTTTCTTCGGTTCAACGGAGAGCCTCCGCCCGAGGGATATATAGTCGAGTTGCCACCGGCGCGCGAGTCAAAGAAGGCGAAGCGCAAAGCCACAGACGCAGCGGAGAACGAGGACAGAAACCCGAAAAAGAAGCCGAAGCTGCAAAGCCAAACTGCGCAATTCCTCGCCGCGAGCGCGGCACCCAAGCCTCCGGTCATGTCTGCAGCAGCTACTAACGCGTCCTCGTGGGCCGTACCGATGTTCCTGCCTCGCCCAGGCTATGTTGACTCCAAACCTGAGCCCGGTGAGCTGCCTGACGAACCGCCCGTGGCCGTCCTCCCGCGGCGCCCAGCAGCCGAGGTATTACTCTTCCAGCGAACCCGTGAACTGCAACTGCTGCCTCGTCGTCCCGCTCCGGAGCCGCCTCTTCACTACCCCCGAAGCGAGTATGGCTATGGCGTACGCGAGCACGGGCACCAGTACGAGCTCGGCGTCGGCGACACGCGGTACGACGATCCGGGCGTGTATGCCCCGGATCCGTACTACGCGCCGCCGCCGCCGCCAGCTCCGCATGCGGAGCCTTGGCACGCGCGCCCTTCTGTCCGCGCGCACTCATACCCCCCAGAAGACGACGATGAATATCGTCGTGGTGCCTACTATGGGGATGACTATGGCGCTCCTCCTCCCCCCGACTATGACTACGATTATGGGCGACACAACCGCTACACCCCACCTGCAGAGCCTGCACATGGTGGGTACGATGATGACCGCTCGGGTTATGACAACGACGGCGACTATAATGCTTATCCCGAATACCGTGACGCTTACGCGCACATGCCTCCTGCTCACCGCCGTCTACAACAACGAACGCCGCCACCTCTACTGTCGCCTTCTCCGCCTCCGGACTTGACTGCCCCGATACTCATACCGCGGCAGTGGCCCCCTGCACCGGACCCTCAGCCGCGCGTATGGGTGCCCGGACCTCACGCGGCTAAAATAATGGACCCTCCACCGCCGCCGCCGATATCTGCCAGGGGAGGTGCCGAGGCAATGATGGTGAGCACACCACTGCCCGCCGTCTCGTCCTCGTCATCCTCCTCGTCGACACCTGGCCCATCTGCGCACCGCCTGCATAGTAAGGCGCCTACGCCTACCTCGGAGCCCACAACCGCGGCTTCTTCATGCAAGGAAGAACTAATCGGTACGTCGCAAACTGTCGCGCACTTTGGCGCTGAACTTTCGTGGGGTAGATTACTGCAAGGCGAGCGGGCACCCCTGCCCCCGGTTCTTCGAAGCGCCGCTCGAGGAGGGTGCCGCCACCCCGCCGTATAAAGTATGGGTCGAGCTGGGCCAGGAACGCCTTGAGCTGCCCACCGTATATGCCAAGGTCGATGAGGGCGAGGAGAAAGTCGCGAGGAAGGTTTTGCAGCGCCTGCGTGCACAGGACGTGGACAAGGCGAAGAGAGCGCTAGAGTAAATTAAGTCGAGGAACGTTTGCGCATTCACGTTGTCGCAGTTGTTTTGTATCGTTTGTGCTTTTTTCTTTTCTTTCTTTACGGTAAAGGGTCGTATCACGAGGTCTGTATTGTATGCATGCTCGTAGCTGTGGTCTCAAATTGCTATAGTTAAACTTGAATTTCTTGGCCGACTGAGCATGTGACCCTAACCCAAGGAGAAGAGCGGCCTGAAATCCCCACCTGATTGATCCCCTGCGTGATGAGTTAAGAAAAATAGGGATGATGCACCACTTTGAATTGATAGATACATACTGTAAATGCAACCTAGGCCCGCAGCCTTAGAACGATCAAAGGCCAACAGCAGTGGATGAATGATCATCGACTTCGGAATCAGGCTCATCTCGGATCAACTACCGTTCGAGATTGCACTCATGGCAGTGATACATTAATTGAGAGGATCGCCACTCGACTTAGTGGCCCTTGATGCATGATGCATCGTTCCTGCTTTGACGAATCAGATGTCTGATATGCACTCAGCAGCCGGAGAGGTAGTAACAATCGAGTCTCTCCCGGATTACCGTGACGTCGGTCCACTAACCCTGATGAAATCAGTAACTTTACACGGAACTTGATCTTGACGGGACGTCGCTGAGAAAGGAGAGTCCCAACTTGAGACCTCTGCACATGGCCGCGGCTGAAGCGCTGATACAGTAACGGTGGCTTGGTCCAAAATGATCGGCGCTTATAGTCCTTACGGTAGGAGACCTCCCACAGCCGATAAGTTGGGAACAGAATGAAGAATGGAAGTCTCGGCGTGCATCATGCTGCATCGCTCGAAGGGCGCTCAGCTGAAACACAAGTGGAAGAGACGGAGCGAACATAACCGGAGTTGTGGACATGGACGTTTGTATCTCCCTTGGAAAGAAGTTCTGGTGAACAAATAATTTTCGTCACCCGCACCTATCACTGTGCGGAGGTCGATCTAACGGACAGACCCCAGCCTGTCAAAAACGCAGGGAGTATAGAGAACTACGATGCGAGTAAGCTCCATTACTAGAACATAAGCATACAGGCACGAAGCAAGTCCAAAAAAAAATCTAGAGTAATGTGGGTGTGGGTGGGGGTAGATGAGCGAATCGCACACCGAGGTGCAAGCAAAAACAATTCCCACTCCCCCCTACTGCGGTGAGCTCAGCGCAGCCTCTACTGCTCCGTTCGTTAGATATTGAACGCTGTTGTCCTCTAGATGGTCGTCAAAATCGCCAAACCGGTCGAGCAGGTCCGTGTGGCGAGCGAGGTGCAAGGCGCGGCTGGGGATTGACTGTGTGAACCTAAGCTTGTCCACTGCACGGAAGGCAGTAGGTGAGATGGCGACATAAGACTAATGATGAAAGGTTAGGGGCGGCGGTGAAGTATCATCAGGAGGACGTACGACAAGCGCCTTGCTGTTCTCGTCGTCTAGTTTGTCACCGTCGATCTGTGGGACGAGTAACCAACAACGTGAGGAGAGGAAGCGAGAGAGATAACGACAATTACTCACCACCAAGGCGACAGGTTTTTCGAAAGATTCTTTTATTTTGCATGCCACGCGTTCGCCAACAAGGGACAACGTAGTGTCGCCGAGACGTTCCGGTGCCTGATAGTAACCAACGATCTGAAGCTGGCGAGTCTGGGCATAGCTAGCTGCCTATTTTTGGCATAAGGTCAGCTCCGTTGATGTACGAGAGCGGAGACAGCAGGGCCGAACGCACCAATCCGAGACCAACTTCCATCATAGGGCTAAGATTCGCCCAGTGGTGCTGGAGAGGGACCGCGTCGACTATGTCAACGGTCTGACCAGACTGGGAAGATGTGCCGAGGAGCACACCGTTGACTGTTTGGTGAGGGTATTTGAGGGCATGGAGGATGAGTTTGGTGTAGGCAAGGTCGGCGAGTTGAAAGCTTGGGCTCGACATGCCGCGAATTCGTGCTGGGGAAGACCCTCTGGCGGGTTCCCGGCCCGGGATAGCGGTCTTTTTTGCAACATATTTCATCTTCGCTTTCGTGCAGGATCTGTTTCTTGCTGGTGTACCCAATCCCTAGCTCAACTCTGCCTTTTGTACCCGGATTTTTGATGTTTTTCTCCATCTATCCTGATCCATGGAACGGGTCTTTCGAGTTGTGCCAACCCGATGTTGGCACGACCGGCCGTGTAGCGATGTACTCAGCCGGATCCGGAGTTACAGCTCGTACTGCGCCATCTCCGTCTGATGGGCACTTTTCCCACAGAAAGTGGTATATGTGCCACTCCCAGATCTTGAATCTGAATCGTGATTATGTTATGATGAAAGTAATGGTGCGGTGTTGTGGCTACTATCATCGATCATACTCTCGAACGGAGCCCTCGTGCATCTCTGTCTCATCAGATATGTCACTTGCTAGCCTCGTTGTGTGGAGTCACTCATTGTCTGGGTCTTAGCTTCGATCGACATCAATAGGTTTACATGAGTGGGCACGGTGATCAACAATTGTGATGGTCCTGGCGCCATGGAATTCTGCACTTCTCTTGCACGCCTTCTAAGCCTCTTGGAAAGTGCCCTCAGAACTCGCCTTCGCCGGAGTCGAATACTATTTGTTTAGTGGAGCTAATGCTTTGCGGCGACGGCGCAATGATTTTACGATGCTATCGACGACCCTCTTTCCAAGTCCGCGCTGCTACTAGGAGAGCGGCACTCTCGCTCTAATTTCGGAGTGGGTCCTGCCGACGTTTTCAGGTTTTCGTGTACTCGGGGTACGAATCCAACATCTCTCTCTGGATACCACTCATCCAGAGTTCCCACTCGCACGCGAACTCCCAACACATAGTGTCGCTAGTACACCTGTGTGAGTAATTTGGGGTCAATTTCCCTAGTAACCCGCCCAAATACCACCTTAGTTGTATCAGGTCCCTGAATCGTCGCAACACGGGTGTAGCATTGACCGGAGAGCATTGACCGGAGAATGGTACGAAACGGGCTTCTATTGACTCCCTTGTTGGCCTGACTTGAACAACTACGAACCGTGGTTTTGGAGTAACCATTTAGGCTATGCATGGCAGCCTACGGGCGGCGGATGCTGGGAGCAAGCACCCTGTAGAACCAAAACGGGTTGTTCAGGGCCTTTGTTCTCGACTAGGCAGCTTGAAGAAAACTCTGCATGCCGTTGATCTTTCTTGTATATCACTGGGCGCTGTACTTGTCCGGTTCACGGAGGAGTGATTTCCCATCCCTGTGATCGCCTACGTGGATGAAGGAGACTGCGTGTGTTCATATGTTAGGTTATCCCGGGCTTCCATTTGTGATCGCGTCGGAGTAAATCAAGGGTGCCTGTCGATACGTACAAGTACAGTATGACAATAAGTGGAGTTCCGTAACGGGGGTCTGTGCGTCGATATGCCCATGTGATTTCAATCCCATCAATGTGGCCTTCCGATGTTTTGTTTTGATTGTTTTGACCTTCACGGTGCACTGCAAATCTTTTTCCGACTTGAGATTGATGTGATAAATGTTTATTTTGAGTGTGCGATGGATCATATCACGCGTCGCACCAAACTGAAGTGCAAAGGCTCGCCAGGAGAGCAAGCGAAAATCTACAAATTGTCGCATCAAGAAGTCACCCACACGGGCACACGATTGTGAAATGCTCAACCGATATAAGGTAAACAAATTTGTGTGCTTGATCGGTGATCCGCGGGCGTCAACGTCTGTACAGTCATCCAGTTAGAGATGGGAGGAAAGAAACCTTGACTCCGATTCCGTGCTCGGGGAGGATTGACGAACTAACTGCAGCTTTGTGCATGATATGCGGACTGTTCTAATTCTGGTGGCCCCAACGTCACCCCCGAGCTTAGACTGCTCGTGGCTCATCAGATAGTATACCCCGTACAGCTTGTTCGATCGCCTCGAACAAGCCTGACACCGGCACCCAAACTCTGCGCGTTTCCATTTTTTCAACATGGCCGCGACAGCATCATCATATGATGCGCGCACGATGTTTGGGACTTGCCAGCCTAGAATCCGAGAGAATTCAACGTACCAATAAGTTGCCCATCTCGCCGATTACAGGAACCTGGCGGCAGCAACGAGCCTAAAACATCCATCCTCACAGCCCCGACAATGCCACACAATATGGTGATTATGTCGAGGTCAAAATGGGACACAGGGGGAAGGCAGTTAAAGAGGGACTCATCGCAGTCGGCAAGAGTCGCCTGGCGAGGCAACTTGTAGGAGTACGGGATGAGAACGTTATCGCAACGAGGTTCATGCGATACCCTGAGACGACCTTGAGGAACAAGTTACAATGCGGTGACCTAAAATCACGGAAGAAGGAGTGGGATTCGAAAAATTTCCTTGGCCTCGCCGGGATTGTGACTACTGAGTACCGAGTACTGAGTACTGAGGCCTAAGGCCTGAGGAGCGCGCGCCTGTCAGGTATTGATGACAAATCCTGAGGAAATCGCGCAGCCATTGGGATCTTGATTGGGATTTGAGAAGGAACAAGTACATCATTGCTATGGACGATACATTGCGCGAAATGATGGAGGTATACTAGTGACAGTACAAATCGCGTCCGATTATTGGGAACAATAACACGATGGCACAGTTCGCCTCTGGTAGTCCTCAAAGTCGTATCAAGTCAGTGATGGGGGAGGATTTGAAATCGGGTGGACGCTACCTGTAAGATGGGTGACCGCCAAAGCCTACTATGTATTACGCTCCGACAATAGCTGTGCGATCCCGTGCAATCCATATACCATCGCTTCTTGTCTTGGCGTTCGCCCATGGGAGTTCCGAGCATCCACATCTGCACCACGCTCTAATAAGAGCATGACAGTCTGGAGGTGCCCCGCCCCCGATGCGTAATGCAATGCGGTGTGCTGGCTCCTCGATTTCACGTTCACGTCGGCACCATGGTCGAGTAATAATCGCGTAACCTCCATATGTCCATGTCTTAATGTAGCATGCAGCGGGGTCCAGCCGCGTTTGTCTCGCGAGTGAACGTACGCACCGCGCTCAATCAGCAATTTGGCCACCTCGATTTTTCCGGTGACCGATGCCGCATGCAATGCGGTGTTGTGACTGCTGTCTGTTTCGTTGACATCTGAACCTCGGTCAAGTAATGACCGTACAATGTCAAGCCGTCCGCTTTCTGATGCGATGTACAGCGGGGAATGCTCTTCGTCAGAAGGTTTCACCTTTTCTCCACCTTTCCGTAGCGTCTGGACAGTATTAGGGGGCCCATTTCGCGGTTTGACGATAGACGGCTTCACTACGCCTTCCAGAGACATCGCCACGTGTCCGGATAGGAAGTTTGCAACCTCGAGTTTCCCATTGTCGGATGCCAGGTCCAAGGCTGTCTTCCCATCGTCATTACGAATGTCGAAATCGGCGCCACCCTCGAGAAGGGCTTTCACGATGTCGAGACGGCCGTTGCTTGCAGCTGAATGCAATGGGGTCCGGCCTTTGTCATTGGGAGAATCCGCGTCTGCACCATTGTCGATTAAGAGGCGAACAATATCCGAATGTCCATTTTCCGATGCTATATTCAGTGGAGTCCAGCCGTCCCACGTTCGAGAGTTCACATTCGCTCCCTGCTGGATTAGTAGCCAGGACATCTCCGATGATCCGACAGCGGAAGCCAATGCCAATGGAGTGCCACCATGGATTGATGAAGAAAGATCAATATCTACGTTGTGCTCGAGTAACAACCGCACAATGTCAGCGCGACCGCGTTGTGATGCTTTGTGCAGTGGATGATTTCCCCCGCTATCCACGACATTGACGTCAGCGCCACACCGAAGAAGCGAACTTGCGACATCGATGTCGCCAAGTTCGAAAGCTGCGATCCATGAAGTCTGGTAATAACCTCCCCTGGCATCAATATCCCCTGGGTAGGTCGCAATCAGGTGATCGATAAGCCAGCGGAGACGACAATGTATGGCGTAATATAATGGGGGTGCCTCTGGTCGCTCGGGGTGCTTCGTAGGCATAGGTTCTCGCCAGGGGTCATCAACGTTGTATATCCAGACCCATGCAGAAAAGTGTGGCTTCTCTGGATCAAACAGGTGTTCCGTGGCTTTCCGGATCGTCGATGACACATTCTCGGACCGGCCGTGTTCGAACCAGTGACGTGCGGCGTAATCGGCAAGCGGACAGTTCTTAATGCTGTCTTTGTCGATGTGGTCGTCGAGCTGAAGCAAAACACCGAGGGAGGCTTGCGCGAGAGTGGCATGTGCCAAATGAGGGACGATGTGATAGCGAGAGAGGTCCTCACTCGCGGTGGAAAGGCGATCAGATGTCAAGAATTCCTTGACGGAAAAATGGGCGAACTGGACGATTCGAGATCCGTTCACATTGACGACGGCGATGAGACTGGAGCACGCAGAAAGTACGGCTTCTTCCGCATCACCTAGCCGCCAGCCCGTGTTGAACTGTGGGAGTGCTCCTGCATCGAACCGGACAGCCAGAATCTCTGCGAGCTCCTCAACGCGAAGCGGACGAACAGATACAGCGAGACATTGGAAGAGTCGGTGTGCGAACTGTCGCTTCGCTTTGTCGATCCTACGCAACGTGTGTTCGTACGTTTCGTCCAGCGTCTCTGGCAAGTGTTCCAGAATACTATGGATACTTGCGGGGAAGCATCGGCGCAAGATGTCCAACAGGCAGTAAACCCATCTGAACCTGCCACACTTATTAAGCGACACTCCAGAGAAACTATGGGAGGAATCGCTTACATCCCGTCTGCTTTTTCCGTGAGTGTATCGATAACAAGCTGCTTGTTTACAGCTGACCATCTTCGCATGTTCCGATCAGAGTGCACGAATGATTTGACGTATCCCGAGATATCTGCCATTTGACCGCTCTCTTCGTGAAGTGAAACACGGAACATCGCCAAAGGCTCGAGAATGAACCGAATGTCGCTCTCCGGACGACTCGACACACATACATGTACGTTTGGAAGCTGTAAACCGACGAGATCCTCCAAAAATTCAAGCACCTTCTCACGAGCGGTCGGAGTTCCGGAGATATTAGGGGATTCATCGAGAGCGTCTATGATGATGTACGTCGCAGGCTGTCCCGGGACTTTGAGCATGTCCGTCAGACATTGGGAGAGCGCATCGTCTGAAGGTTGCCGTGCTCCTTCATCGTGGTCCAAATAGAAACGAGAGAAAATATGATGACAGGCATCAGATCTTGCGCCAAGCTGGAAGAGGAGGGATGAGAGGAGATCGCGTCGGTGTTGCTTCTGAGTGTTCCTGAAGTCAAAGAAAAAGTAGGCCATCGACACTAGTCCGGCCTTGCGCATCCTGTCAATTTCGCGGATGATCGTGGACCTAGAAGAGTGCGTAAATATCCACAGTAGAGGGCTATGAAACGCTACGTACATCAGAATAGTTTTCCCGGAACCCGCTACAGTGAGAGAAATGAGTCACGATTGTCGCAAGGCCAATATTGGAAACGCACGTTTTCCGTGAATCCACAACAGGGAGCTCTTCAAGTTCCACTCGGCGAAGATGCTTCCCTCGCAGAACCACGTTGCAGTTCCATCTTGATGTATTTCACGCGCAATGTTGTAGTTGGGTGACGGATCCGGGGGTGTGAGCCAACTTCGGGACTCCCTTTGCAAGCGATCACCTGCGACAAGCTTTAACACCACATGACTACAGTAGAATCGATAAATCACGAACGCTTCATCTTGTTTATATCGTTCGCAATCTGTTGCATCATATCTACCATCCCAATCAGAGTCTGCGAAGCCGATTCCCGAAAATGGTAACAGCTTACCCAAAGCCTTCCAGATGCCGTCCACCGATGCTTTGCCATCTATTGAGAGAATTTCTTGAACCTCTACTACTAGCTGAGAGCCCTTTGCGTACCATTTATGACCACCTTGACATTATTCACAAGTCCGTAGACAACTTCGAGCGTCTGGGACATAGTCATCCGACCCTCCTCTTGGGTGAGACGGTCGAGCCTGCGTAGGACACCCTCAATCTCGCTTTCTCCTAGCAGCTTCTTTGCGAATTTCTCTGCGGCATGTTGAGCCTTCGCATGTCAAAGAGACAGATCGACTTACTGAATCTACCTTGCTTAATTTGTTTAGTCGCAAGAGCAAGTACTGAGAGCAACTCGACCATTATCTTCACACTTATCTCCGACATCGAAGAGGTCAAGGGAAGATCACCGTAGATTCGAATACGTTTGAGGAAATTTCCGAGACATTCAAACAAGTCGACGAGCGCATCGTAGCTCGAGCTGACGTTACCGGCCGCCTGGAGTATCCGGTTATGACGAGGTGATGGAGTCGAAGAATGTAATGGGATGCGTACTGCGATGAGAATGTCCACGCCAACAAAGATCACCTTTGCTGGTTCGAACGGAACCTGGTAACAGATTCGGTAAAAAATAAATAAATGGAATGAACCAGGACATTTCAGCTCACTAAAGTAATGGAAGGGCCGAGGACAGCAGACAACGCATGAACGACCTGGACTACCGGGCGAAGCCAATTCAGCAATTTGCGATTTCCGTCGCGAAACTTATTGAATTCATTGGCCTTGTCTTCAATCAGCTTAAGGACGTCATCGGGAGAAACGCAGGATCGAAGGCTGTCTGCAAGGGGGTGCGTAGCCAGGTCTATCCCGACCTGCTTGGTGTAGTCAGCGAGAGCGGCATCAAGGATTGGTTGAAATGTCGTGGACGTCATTTGTTCACAGTTTCTCGCAGGGAGGTACTTGGGTGGTAGACCAGGTGGGTAGGTCAAAGACGCGAGCTCGGTACTTAAACCAGGCAAGGCAACGTAATACGGTCGCATCGCTTCTTCCATTAAATACCCAGATGCACCAAATTATTAGGGTCCTTCTGTCTCACATCAGATGGTATCACTTA
Organism: Lactarius trivialis; assembly: GCA_003315845.1. Lineage (NCBI taxonomy): Eukaryota > Fungi > Basidiomycota > Agaricomycetes > Russulales > Russulaceae > Lactarius > Lactarius trivialis. The sequence goes on from QFDV01001847.1 coordinate 30,354, forward strand.
CCCGTCCGAGCATCGAACCTCGTCTGACACGTAATGATCATACACCTGCTTCGTATTCTGGCCAAGACGGTTACCCTACAGGGGAGGGTGACAACGAAGAGCGATTGGGTCAGCGTCTGGCGCGGTAATCTGGACAGTTTTCGGTGGGAGAAAGATGCAAGAGCCCCCAAGTTCAGAAAGAAAGCGTCATCCTTTGTGACCTGACAAAAATTGTTGTACGTGTTTGAGAGTACCTATTAGCCCCGTCATGTTCCTGCTTTTGAAAGAGGTGTATCGCCATTAGCACAGACGACAGAAGGGGGAAAATGCCCTCAGGAGTAGTAGCACAACTTTTCGACTTACCCTCGCATTGCTTACATTTCACCGCGGACCACACGGGAAATATACCCACACTAAGTTACGGCCTTACCTTTTCCAGGTTTCACCACGGGCACAACAACAGCATTTTAAGGCGCTAATCGCGACAGAAGTCGACGAGTTAGGAAGTTGCCTGGTCAGCGCAGAAATCTGTCGGCGACTGCAAAACCTATCCAGAGTGCCTAAACGGCACCACAGAGAACAGCGATGAACGTGTAAATCAGGGATTAATCGCCATCGGACGCAGGTGTATCGAATAAGAGAGACATACAAAGGAAGAGTAGATGGCTACACAGAAGGGGGGAGGGAAAAGAGGGGCCGATCGCGGTCAGTGCCGCGGAGCCGCGGGCGAGATGATGGGAGGCGGAAATGAAGACATGTAGGAGTACCCTGATGGAGTGGTGACCCAGAACAGACATGGACAGTGATTTTGTATTTTTCCAAAAGAGTCGAACACGTCAGGAGAGACCAGTCCAGCACGCATTCGCGGAAGTTGACCAGGTGATGTTGAGCAACACGAGCGATTGTTCGAAGGCCGTGGATGGCCATGCAAGATACACCAGGAGATCACCCAAATAAAAATATATTGATGCAAGTCAACGCATCCGCCTATCATAACCTTCAAACGGCGGCGGATTCTCGGTGAGTCGTCCATAGATGATATACTTGTGCTCAACCCACTCCTCCATGTTCTCCCTTGAAAGAAATCGCATTGGGGCTACGCAACGCACCGAGATCGAAATATTTTATCGCCACGCCCTGAAAAATTCTCGTACATCCCGTGGGTTTAAAGCAGTGCTGTCACCCGTTTGCCCAAAGCGTCCTCTAATTCTGATCTAGGCTTGGGGTCGGAGATCATGGCGAACAGGATCCTGCCGCTTTTCTTCCCGTCGAACTTGATGATCGTGCACGGCGTGTGTGTAGCACATAATGGACAGCCATGGCTTATGTAATTGATACCCCCAACCGACGCCTAGATTCTTATGTAATTGATA
>QFDV01001874.1:0-12011 GCA_003315845.1 Lactarius trivialis
CACGAACCAGAGTTCGTTTTGAGTTTTGAGCATGCAAAGCCGTTGTGGCGTGTATCTTTATCTCTTAGCGCCGACTTAGCGCCGACAGCTGTCCGGTTCCGCGCGCCGCCGCGCCGTGGCTTGTCCCGTTGCACCCGCCTGACACTCCGCAGGCGCCTTTACCTTGTGTGGTGAACTCTCAGCAGACAAACAGGATGGCCGCGTCTTCCGCAAAGCCTATCTCCGGAAAGGTTGTCGCGCAGCATAACTCAAGGGAGAGTTGTTGGATCATCGTGCACGGCGCGTGTACATTACTCAAGTCGCTCGTACCTGACACTGACAGCCAACCTCAGGCAGAGTGTACGACGTCACCGAGTTCCTGGACGGTACGTGCTGTTGTCTCTTACGGCCTGCAGAGGCTTACCCAACCGGTACCCCTCGGCTTCCTTACCAGAGCATCCTGGTAAGACTCGGATGCTCCCACACAGACGATTGTCCCACGTCTCTAATGCTGCCCTATAGGCGGCAGCAAGATCATTCTGAAATATGCCGGAAAGGATGCTACGTGAGCCGTTTATATCATTCGTTACTTTCCGCAGTCTAGTTAATCTAGCGCAGGCAGGAATATGAGCCGATACACCCTCCAAACGCCATCATTGACAACCTCCCTCTCGAGAAACAGTGAGTGCATTCACCCGCCAATAAATAGCGGACACTAATCGTACGTGAATAGTTTGGGACCCATAGAGGAAGGCACAGCCGAAAAGATTGAGGTCAAAATAACGGATGAGGAAAAGGCACGTTTACAGCGTGTCGAAGCACGCCCGCCATTAGCGGAGATTCTCAACCTACATGACTTTGAGGTATGAACTTGATAGCCCTGGCCTTGCTTTTGCTCACTTTATGCAAGGCAATTGCCAGACTCACGATGCCCGAAAAGGCGTGGGCATATTACTCCTCGGCCTCTGACGACGAAATTACGAATCGCGAGAATCACGCTGCTTTCCACAGGTCTGTGCGATACTGGACGACCGTGCTTGAGACCTCATAGGTATCGTCGTTGCTCCACAGGATTTGGTTTAGGCCCCGCATCATGCGTGATGTTACAGTCGTTGACATGTCCACGTTAATTCTTGGTCACGCGTCAAGTATGCCAGTATACATAGTCGGCATGCCTTTCTCCTTGCGTGATTACGTGCTGATATAGTGTGTAGACTGCGACAGCTCTTGGGAAGCTTGGACACCCAGATGGAGAACTGAATTTGACTCGGGCGGCAGCGAAACGCGGTGTAATCCAAATGGTATGCTACTGCACATTCTATTACACGCTTGAGATGACATTCGGCCCAGATACCTACTTTATCGTCATGTTCCTTCGATGAATTAGTCGACGCCGCACAGCCAGGTCAGGTACAGTTCTTCCAGCTGTATGCGTTCATCTATCCAGGTTCGTTCGTGCTTCACTCACAAGACTCCAAGGTACGTCAACAAGGATCGCGCTGTGACAAAGCGCATCGTGCAACAAGCAGAGAGGCGTGGAATCAAAGCTCTGTTTATCACCGTCGACGCGCCACAACTCGGTCGGCGGGAAAAAGTTGGATCGTCTTATCGAATTGGAGATGCGCGAGCTGAAACATGAGAATACCAGGACATGCGTATGACATTTGACGCGGCTGATCCTCACGAAATTGGAAAGTCGGGCGGTGACCAGGTCGATCGCTCTCGAGGCGCCGCCAAGGCGATCACGGTGAGTGACGCTTTGAATCGGCGCGTATTGGCTGACCACGTCATCAAACCCAGGGCTTCATCGACCCAGGGCTGAAATGGGCAGACCTATCGTGGTTCAAGAGCATCACAAAAAGTAGTTCACTCCTCCTTGACCTCATTGAGATCAATCTGATCGAAGCTTGGTGTGATCAAAGTGCCGCTCATCCTCAAGGGTGTGCAGACATGGGAGGATGCCCTTGAAGCATACGATCAGAACCTTGCGGGTGTCGTCCTCTCGAATCATGGTGGGCGCCAGCTTGACTTTGCGCGCTCTGGGATCGAGGTCCTCGTCGAAGTCGTGGAGAAGTTTAAGGAGAAGCGCGGCATCACTTTCCCGAATGATCGGTTCCAGCTCTTCGTTGATGGGGGTGCCAGACGTGCGACGGATGTCTTGAAAGTCGTTGCTTTAGGGGCGACTGCGGGTAAGCACAGTCCGCTTGCGCGAGATGGATATTGGCGTCTGATGCGCTTTGCCAGTGGGAATCGGAAGGCCGTTCTTGTACGCATTCTCAACATATGGCGTCGAAGGGGTCGATCACGCCCTCCAGATTCTGCAGGTTAGTTTTGCCTTAATTGAGGTCGCACACCCCCTAATTCTAATTACGTCGTACAGGATGAATTGGAGATGAACTTGCGCCTTCTTGGCGCGCAGACGATCAAAGACCTTGTCCCCGATATGGTTGATGCATCCAACATCCACTCTCACCTGGTCACCGTCCCACAAGATCAACTATACGATACCAACTGTACGCATTTATGTCTTCCCGCCCGCGCAAAGACCTGATTTCGTCTTCCAGATGAGGGCATGCAGCATGCACGTCTTAGAGAGCTCAAGGCGAAGACAAAACTCTAAGCCCAACTCACGACGATGGACAGTTTTGTTCCAACACCACAGTCTCTTGTACTAGATGCTGAGACGGCCGACAGTTTCGCTACCATGTCGATGTGTTATCCGCATGTACTATATAATCGGGTATTGAATACCAATCCGCTTGCTATGCTACAGTGCATGAGGCATATAATAGATAGGTTGATGCCCTGGACCCAATCAAGTGTCCAGCACCCTTGTCATTATCATGATCATATCCCCTAAGCCTCCACCTTCTCCCCACCGCGCCACCACGGCCCGCCGCTGCTCGACCAAGCGGCGACCATCCAGGCCTCATGACGGAACGCAGCAACCGCCTCCGTGTCGGCATCCCGATCAGCACGCCACGCGCGAAGCTCCAGCGAGCGCGCGAGCGCGCTGAACGCCGCCGAGCAACCCGCGTGCGCCGACGGCCGTGCGGCGAACGCCTCGCGGTGTATGAAGATGAGCTCGAGGTACTCCCCGCATGTAGTCTGCACTTGCTCCGCGTCCGGGTCGTACCAATGCGTGAGCGCCTGGAGGAACGCGCAGGGATCCGGCGAGGACGACGCGTCGGAGGAACCGGAGGGGGCCGTAGGGGCGCACTTGATTGATGGATATTCAACGAACAGTTTATTGAGTAGTGGGGGACAACGTACGTGGGAGCTCACGGCGTCGTTCATTTGGGTGTCGGATGCGGAGGTGGGAAGCGCGGGTTCCGGATCGCTTGTCTGCCTCCAGAGCAAAGTCAGAAATTTTTTTGGAGGGCCAACGGGCCCGTCGCGGAGGGACGGTGTGCTCACCCTGAATTTGTGTTGTTGTAAACTGAGCGAGTCAAGCAACGCCGCAAGCTCGATATCGAGCTAACCAAGGCCAGATAACACATCAGAACATCGCTCGGTGCATAAATATGCGGCGCTATTTACCTCAGATATAGAGTGGGAGTGGAGATTAGCAGTAGGGGGCATCGTCATGACCATGGTCTCCATTGTCGTTAGGGTCTGTCGTCGTCGTCGGTGATGGGTATTGAAAGATAAACAGAGCCATTTGGGCAGATCCGGTTTCTTTTTATCGTTTCTGTGCGATTCCGTGTGGAGTCACATTAGCACGCGCAGGCCTCGCCGCGAACCTTGAGGTAGCCATGCCCTGATCGGGTAGGCTCGGCTCATGAGCTCGGTTGGTCGATGGGGCATAACTCGGCATCACAGCGTGTCATCGCGTCAGTGATCGTGTCACATCAGCTCTAAAGTTGAACTACACGAGGCTATGATTATCGTAATCGTACAATTTTCGTCTTTCGCATCATCCATGCGTCATTCGTGAGGGAACTTAATCCCCCAGAAGCCTAGTGCAGCGCCCCGAAGCCGAACACGAGGCACACTCCAACACAGACGCTCCCAAAGATGGCAATGGCTTGTTCAAAAAGTCCCCAGACACAAACAACAATACCCATGACTGCCAATATGGATCCAGCGAGCACAAAGCGCGAACACACGTTGTGGCACTTGTTCAACAAGAGCATCAATGCGATCGCATTCTTCTCTGCATCAGCCTTGGGGTTATCACTGTCGTCGCCAGCGGCTGTCATGTCCCGTCTGTAGTTGAATAACGACCTGCGCCGCATATCGATGTCCAGAGACGACGGGTGGTGCAAGAACGAAGTAGGGATTTCAATTGCCGTGGTGGACAATGCTGGAGATGATCTCGCGCCCGTAGAATAGCTCGTGGTAACAGCCGGGGAACGACTCGATGTGGCGTTACATTCTACCTTTTCCGAGAATTGTACATGCCCAGATTGGACGGCGGAGGGCGTTTGTGGGGAGCTACTGTTCGTTGGCTGAGAATTCGCATATATGGCGCGGTTCGTCGCAGTGGTAACTGGGCTCCCGGTGACTGCTTGGGTATCACGTAGCTCGTAGCGAATGAGAACGAGTGACCCGACATATGCCAAGACGGCTCGTGGCGGCATAATGTCACCTGGTCTAGTACGACGGTCACGAGAATGACTCTTACCAGCCGCTACATGGAAGATCAAAGCGCCAGCCAATGACGAAAGTGCGAGCTTGCTAGTTAGACTTCCGTCACTCTTGTTTGAGGCAAGCCTGAACAGCAAGCTGTCGACGGAGGTAAAGAAGCTAGCCTGTTCCGGGGCGCAAAGTTAGACAGCTGCTTTCACATCATGTGGATGGGATGTCGGCTGACACAAACGCCAGTGAGCTGTAAACAGTCGGACCAGATGTGCATGATGTGTGTGATAATACGAAGGTCTAGGCCCTCTCTGTCTGTGACTGCAGGGCACGTTTTCAGCAGGGGTGAGCCATGGGGTTCTGAGGCGCAGTGACTGACGCACGAGGAGGCACGCCAGCTGATAGGGGCCGATCCGAAAGTGGACTAGAATCTAGGTATATGCGCATGTGTTAGAGGCCAGATCAGCTGAAATGGAGAGGTATACCAGAACTCATGGGGGTCGTTGCCAGGAGCCAGGATAATGATTGATGGTTGCTCCTCGATCTTGCGACTAGGGAACACCGTCGGGATGAGTTGCACGTCTGTCAAGACTCCGAGTCATCACGTAATTGTCATTATCGCCCGCAGACCCGAGTTCACCCTTAAAGGAAAGGGCATTTCCCTTTCAGGAAAATCAGAACTGGCACTCATTCATATGATCCAGTCGGAATAACCATAGTCCCAGCTTAGCATGGGATTTTGCATCTTTTATTATTTACCAATGAGTTCCCTACAGCATTTCAATGTACAAGAAGTTTAGTTGTGCATGGTATGAAGGTAAGTGCAAACTAGCGACGAGTTGTTTGTCCCAAAAAAAAAAAGTCAAAGTAGTGCTCCTAAGCCAAAGAGAAAACAGAACCCCACGCATGCACTACCAAAGATGGCGACAGAATGCTCGAGGACTGCCCAGACATAGGCAACGATCCCTGTGACGACCAGCAAGAAACCCATAAGCGCAAAAATGGAGCATACATGGTGGCACCTGTTCAGTAGGCGCACCAGGGCAATCGCGTTTTTCTCCGCGTCTACGTTGGGATCACCATCGGATTCTCCAACGCACGGAAATATCGCATTAAAGTCGAGAAATGACACGCGCCGGAGGTCGATATTAAGGAGGGGCGGCTGGTCTAGAAGCGACGTGAACATCGTAGAAAGCGTCGAGAATAACGAGGTGACGGGGGAAGTCAGGGAGGCATGAAAACTATGGCCACGTTCAATCCCTACGTGGGAGCCTGCCTCTAAAGCTGAAAGCTTTCCTCGTTGATTGACAGAGCTTTGTCCAGGAGGCGCATATTTGGCGTAGACAGTGGCGATAGCGGCTTTAGGAGCACCGGCCTTATGAACACCGACGGTTGATTGCTGGTCGTACAATTCATAGCGTACGAGGATGAAAGACGCGACATAGGCCAGAATCGCTGAGAAAAATGGGCGAAGGCGTTAGTGTTGAAAACAGAGACACACATTGAAATTTGCTACCAGTCGCGGCGTGAAATACCAAGGCCCCAGTCAACGCTGCCTGCATCAGCCTGCTAGCGCGGCTACCATCGCCCTTGTTGGATGCGAGGGAGAACAATCCGCTGTCGATGGACGTGAAGAAGCTGGCCTGGATGTATGCGCTGAGTTCGTGTTGCAAAACGACTTTGGAAACTCACATAAACGCTGGTTAATTGCAGGCGTTGGGACCATATCTGAGTTATCTGAGAGATTGTGTGCAAATCAACAGCCTTGGCTAGTGCGGTGTGCTCCTGCGCCGTGACTAGGATATGAAATGAGCTAGAGTAGCATGTGATATCCATGAAATTGACTAACGCCGTTTTGGTCCATCGGCACGAGGCTGATCCATCGAAGGCTTTGTGCCTATATATGCGACTTCTATCAACTGTTCGAATTATGGGCAGTAGACCGATGAGAAGAGGACATACTGGTTTCCGCGGACATGGATTTAACGGTCGTGAAACTAACGTTGAATATGAAGGATAAAACCAAGGAAGGCTGGAGTTGGAGGACGTAAAGGGATGTCCAACTAATGTCCACTCCACTTCACTCATCAGTGAAAGACGTTGATTATTCAGCAGGTCTAATTTCAAAATCATACGACCCGAACGAATACTACGAACTACGGTAACTGTAGGTGCTTCTGTAAATCGCAGGTGCTATTCCCCACCCGTCCTCACGTGTGCTTCGATGCATGCTATGGCTCGGGCGTTCCCGATGTACGAGACGTCGTGCGTTTCGCTGCGTGGTGAAGCTGTGAAGCCGCGGCGCTCACTGCCCTTCCATCCTGGCTCAACATGAATACCTTGCATGTCCATGCCGTAAGTAACCAAGCTGAATCCTTTAATTCTGCGCCTCGTTCACCGTTCTTGCTCCTTACCCACTTACTCCCCCCTTTGCAGTTTCGCTGTCACCCTAACTTTTCCCGTCTTCCTGTCACCGTCTTCCAGCGATGCATGCGTCTATCCTGCTCGTTAGTGTCTCAGCTCGTGTTCCCTGGATGCATTGAGCTCACGCGCTTCTCAGGTTCTTGCCTGTGTTTATTTGGCAGCCGCTGAGACCATCGTCATCACAGTTTCAAGCGACCCCACTGGTAATGGGACGGCTACATTTGATCCTCCAAGAGTAGTTGCGGCGCTTGGCGATGTCGTCCTCTTCAACTGTAAGTTCTTCTTTCCTTCTTGTCGACGGGGTCTGATTGGTATTCCAGTCACGGGCGGGAACCACACTGCAACTGAATCGACGTTCGATAATCCTTGCATCCCAGCTCACGAGACGGATGTCACCATCAATGGTTTCGACTCTGGCTTCCGAAACACCACGCCTGGCACTGCTTCCATTCTGACTGTCCCCATACTTAAGCAGAACCAGAACCAAACGTTTTGGTTTTTCGATTTCAACACGTGTGGCGAGGGTGGTGTCGGCGTTATCAACGATAACGAGTCCTCGACGGAAACGCTCGCCGGATTCGTGGTGCGTATCTTGACTTTTTGCCGCGTTGTCTCCGCAACCTTGCGGCGTTTTCGCGTTTCTCACACCTATTTATCTCATGTTTTGAGGACAAACACTCATTTTGGCTTCATTTTTTTTTTCTTCTTTCAGCGCAATGCCATCCGCCTGAACGGCACGAATTCTTCCGACTCCACTTCTAGTAACAGCACTAGTTCTCCGACGTCTGCGTCTGCCACTTCGTCAACTTCTGTTCCTAAAAGCAGCTCCGCCGCCGAACGCGCATTCGCGATTGGTGCCGTTGGTGTGGTTCCACTGTTTATTGCGAGCTTATTTGTCTAGAATTCACTCTTGCCATGGACATTTTGGGCCTTTCTTACTCCCCTTTGAAATCCTTTACGTGATTTCAGTAGCGTGGTGTTTGTCACTCGTATACACGTCTGTAGTCATTCTTCCTTTAGTATTGCTGTTGTAAGTTATTTCCATACTTCTCGACGTTGTCTCGATGCGTGCTTCCATGATATGAATGATGCTCAACGTTCAACTACTGCGGGGGATGCCGAAGTGGCTTGCCATGAATGTCAGTGAGCTCACTGATAGATACTATCCCCGCACAAAGTTCTGGTTTTCTCTTCCCTGTCACTGCCATGAGTTTCTTCTCACACGAGCGCAAAGTTCTGGTTTCCTCGGCCTGATTCGATGTACGGTTGCCAGTTGAGGATCCCGACAAAATTCTCGGCCTGTCGCTGTCGCTGCATAATCGTACACCAGCTCCCTCGTGTTCTTCTGCGGAAGCAAAGCTGGAGGCTACTCACCTCAACTCACCTCAACTCCAGATCCTCATGTGACTTGACCCGGGTCAAGTGACCTAGTGACCCCTCGTGACTACCCCCGCGGCTCTTACTCCACCTGAGCAGGGCCGCGCCTCACCATCCTCAATCGCATCCTCCCGCCATGCCTCCCCAGAGCCCAGAGCCCTGATCAGCCACTCGGCCGACACGACGATCCTGCTAGAGGACTCGCACGCCAAGGTAGCGCCTACAACCCTCTGCGTCATCCATGCACAGGGTAATGCGGACTGGACCGCTAGTAGTCTGGACTGCAATCGCATGGTGATAAACTGGCACATTTCTATATGACGCCTTTAACTTGTTTCCTTAATACTCTGTGCTGCGCACATAGATTTTACACACACGCATCCCCATAATGTCTAATGATTCATTCTATCCTATGGCTCTGGCCGATGACGTCCCAGGCGTCATTCGCTACCACCAGCACCTTCCCCCTCCGTCCAACCCCACCGAGTTCATGGTGGTTCTCCGTCACGGCTTGCGTGGGGTGAACAAAGTTGGTCTTTGGGGCAAATTGAAAGGCGTAGGACGGCGTTTTCTGCGTAAGTGTCATGTCTGCGAGCTAAGTGTATTAACTAACGACCTTTGTGCAGATAAATTCGATCATCATACGCACCTTGAGATTCCCCCCTGCCCGAACTCCCCAGTCGCTCCTCCAGGAACTCCCGACGAATCCATCTGGTTGCCTGATGTTTGCATAACGCCGGCTAGTCCGAGTTGCGAGTTCAGCCCGCCTTTGCCACAAGTGGAAGGTTTCCTATCCGTCCCTACGCGTACATCGAGGGGGCGAAGCGTTGATATTTCTCTACGCCCACTTCCAACCCCTCCGGATATCCCCCCGTCGTATTCAGTCCCAGAGGTTGAACCTTGCCAGCGTACAAAAGACACCCCTTATCCGTCCACGAGCGAACCATTGGCGTCACCTGATTTGTCCACCTGTGACATCGTCGCGGCTCTTCTCTATGCTGATTCCGTGGTCACACCGGACAACGAGAGCCTCCATCATGACGGTCCGGTTAGGCTACAACAACAGAGTCCAGTCAGCGACTCGACCAGCGACACGGCCTCCAGTGACAGTCCTTCGGAACCCCGAGATAGTCCCCTCATGCTACTAAGCAACACCATGGTCGAAGCGATCAGGGACACCGCTGCCGATACGGAGTTTTTGGATGAGCTCGGCATGAGCGCCAATGAGTACATACAACTCCTCGAGGGCGTGGATCTCGTCCAAGTGGTCGTTAAGGAGGAGGGCCTGGACTAGGCGACGTCGTGGAGGGGGGGTCCGCTGCGGGAAGGGGTAGCAGCGGCTGGAGACGCCCCCCGCCCTGCGCAAAGGTGAGTGAGCAGTTTTTTCAGGCTCAGCGCTTTCACTGGACTCCGTATCTGCTGGCGCGACACACGAGAGCTTTTTCTTAGACGAAGACACTTGGCACGAGAGGAACTTGTTCTGGGGACCGACGGGTGGAAGCTGGACTGGGATTTCCGACTGCGCGTGGGACACCAACGATACTGGACCGATTTGTCAGACTCTGGGGGCCATTAGCCATCGGCGGAGTTGCTGGTCGCAGTCCTTCGGCCAGGATTGCGATCATGCTCCCCGTCGGCGGGGAAAGGCCCGAGAGCGTTCGGGTATGTCCATGTCATTTGATTTCTGTCAGGACTGGCTGATCTAATTCGATTTCACAGTCCAGTCCTAGGAGAATTTGGAGCCATCGATTTTGCGCGACTGCGTAGGGGCGGGATTGTCTGCAGTTCCTTTCGGCCGGGAGCTGTAGGCATCTCGCTTCTGCGTTGTTGCGCAGCATTCGACTTTTTGAGTACCGGTAAGTCTTCACCTTCCTCGTTACTTGCGCTGTCTCTCACATGACTGCAAAACGCACCAGGGCTCATCCGAAACTGGCAAGCCATCCGATTCGTGGACACGCGTGGCGGGTTCTCCCTGCAATATCAGTACGTCGTCATCTCTCCTATAGCCTATACCTAGCTCTGAGATCTAAACCGTTATAGCGCTGTTGCAGTCGTGTCATCGAGGCGGTCTTCGGCCAGGCGTTTTGGTGGCGCGTGTGTGATAGTCGTGTTACTCGCAGTGCCCCAGGCTCCCGTGAGTCACTCATTTCTTTCGGTTCTACTACGCACAATGTTCACATTTTGCTAAGATCCTCAAGCTTCAAGGTGCAAGTCCGTCAAGTCCCCTGGTTCTGTCTGTGTCTTAGCTTAAGCTCTGTGTCGTGCATGCTTGTCTCGCTGTCTTGTGTCCGCGCTTGTGTCTTGATTCTTTGCTCGTTGTTTGCTCGCTTTCTGTAATCGATTTGGCGACCCGCCGTCTCTCCTCCTGTTGATTGCGTGACTGAGATGCTTTGCTTTGTCTGTCTGGGATGTCGAATCCGCTCAAATCATCGAACGTGCGACATTTTGCAACAAGTCCACTTCGTAATCGTGCCACTGGTCATACATACAAATGGTTTGCTAATACATTTCGATACTTCGTTCTGAACGTACTACTCTGCCCCACTCAATGTTTCATCCGATGGGCTACTTCTACTAGGCAAAAATTACTGGATGAATCATGCAAATACACAACCAGTTCTTCCAGCGGCATCTTCTTTTTAATCCCTCTTCCAAACTTCCTTGCCTCTGACCCATGTGCGGAGGACATTACCATTGCGATCGAGAACGACAAGGTCCGCATCTGCACCGGATCGGAGGGTGCCTTTCCGATTCTCGATGCCGAGGCACCGAGCAGGGTTGAACGTGGCGCATTTGATTGCTTCGCCAAGAGAACAACCCGTGAAACGCGAAAAGTTGCGGACGCAGGTGTCCAGAGTGACGACGCTTAGCCGGTCATCAGTCGACGTGAATTGCGTATACGGGACGACGACGCGGGACCTACCTTCCGGCGAGCGTATCAGTGCCCTCGAGATACAACTTGACGCCTTCCTTCACAAAGCGCTTGCCGTCGCGCCACTCGTGCACCCCGTCTTTGAGATGGGGGTCCAGGATCTTCATGGCTACAATGACGTTGATAGCTGAAATCACGAACCCTAGCCATACCGATTAAGGACTTACCGTCGGTGATGAGAATGCAGCCCTCCGGGTACACATTATACGCCAGCTGTAGCCACAAACGACTAAATGATATGCCGAACATCCGAAGGATCGCGGACGTACTCTGACGGAATTGGGGTGGGAGTGGATGCCGTCCACTATGAGTTCGTAAAACGGCCTTTCGAACTCCAAGTCTGCTACCTCTCCTTTGTCGAGGTGCAGTCCGAGTCTGGGCACCTTGCCTGCGGCGCGTGTCGCAACGGACCTTGGTGTCTGTGGCGGCGTTTCGTGGTCGTCGAAAGCTTCGCTTTGTGCTTTTGTTGTGTCGCGCAGTGAGCCACGGATAGGAGAGGGAGGCGAGGGAGAGGCTGGTGACGAAGGCGCTGGTGGTGTGCCAGCAATGGGCGAAAAAGGACCGTTGATATGCGGCGAGGCACCAAGCAGGCCTATGATTGACGGGTCACGGTGATGGAGTTGGGGCATGGCGTTGAAAAGGTGCGTGATGAGACTCGCGCCACGGCGCACTGCTTCCGTCGCAACGTCTGTTGAAGCGATGCTGTCCGGTTGCGCCT
>QFDV01001889.1:2318-17401 GCA_003315845.1 Lactarius trivialis
GACGAGCGTTCGTCGCCGTCCCGAACACCGTTGGCCGCGGCACGCCAGCGCTCGAGAGTCTCTGCGAGCGCGAGCGTGCGCGCGGCGGGTGTTCCGTGCGCAAGGGGCGGCGCGAATGCGATGTACGGCGGCGGTGGCTGCGATTGCGAGGATCTGTCGTTCTCGTTACTCGGTGGGTGTGCATCAGGGTCCGGGATGTCCCATGCGAGATGATGGCCGTTGGCGCTGCGCCAGGCGTTATCAGCTCGTAAGGCGGCGACGACAGACGGGCGGAGGAGGCCAAGTGCGGGACGGGTGTTCTGAGAGAGGAGAAACGGCACAAGATGCTCTGAGGAGAGGTGCGGACGGAAGTTGTCACAGGTGTTGAAGACATTTATTAGGGTGTTCTCTGAGGTCATGGTAGTGCTCGGACGCGCTCGATGACATAAGCAAGGGATATATAATGGTCTTGTTGGCGGTTTTTTTTCAGTTGATTCTTCCTCGATCAAAATCGCCGGTGATGAGAACTGTAGTGCAGAGCGACGAGTGCGACCCTCCTTAGGGACGGGACGTGCGGTGACATCGCCCGTTCGGCACACCCTTACCTTGTTACATATAAAGGGACGGGCTGTTATACCTCTGATGGCGTCTTTGAATTTTGGTCGTGAGAGTGAATCGTTGGTCACATACGCGTTCCCCTTTGGCTGTCGACCAAGTGTACAAGATTCCCATTCATGCTCACAATACTTGGCAGTACATTTTACAATAGCGACAGCGAATTAGTTGGCATATGCGTACGGCAGTTGATAATTTTGCGGTTGTCTTGACATGTTACATGTTACAGTACAACGATCAGCGCTCTCAGTACGCTCGGTACTCAGTCTCGAGTTCAGAAGGAAAGGACTGAAGCACATACAAGCAAATTCAGTAACTATACAGTACAGTTCATCAGTGCATCAGCCTTGGGCACAAAACGGTTAATATTAATAGCTACTTGACCAAAACGAAACTGCAGTAATTTATAGAAAACACGCGAAGGCGATTGACTCGTCCAACAAATATCCCCAGCCTTATGAAATACCGCCGACTGCCTCACCAGTGGAGCTTGTGAGTAGGGCACTGGTAACCGCTGGGGTTCTTGAATAGATATTCTTGGTGATAGCCTTCTGCGTCATACCAAGGCCCTGCAGCTTCTATGGTAGTGACTATCTTCTGGCCCTTTGGAGTAAAGTGCTTCTCTTGCACCTCCTCCGTCACACGACGGGCAACAGCCTCTTGTTCTGAGGTATTGAAAAATATAGCGGAGCGATATTCTGGACGGATGTGAGCAACGAAATCAGGGGGGAAGGGGACAGGCGCACGAGTGCCGACATCTGGGCCTTGTTTATTGAGAGCTGTGGCGTCATGTGTGCGATAGAAATACTCTGCGAATCGATGCAAAGTTATAGAGAAGAACCACAATGAGATGAATGACGAACCAACGAGCTGGGCGTATGTGACCTTGGTCGGATCAAATTCTATCCTCAAGGCCTCGGCATGATTGGTGCTTCCCGAGCAGACCTGATGATATGTTGGATCAGAAACGTCTGCGCGACCACCAGTGTATCCAACAGCCGTTTTGAGGATTCCTTTATCGTCCTTGATGGGCCAGTGAGTCAAGAAGACGTGCTCGACGCCCCAAAAGCAGCCGGCAGCAAAAGTAGCAACTTGAGACTGGGGAACCGAGGAGGACATTTGTCTCGAGTTCTGGGGTACGTATTTTGCGAAGAGAGAAAGAGGGAAAATGGTAAGGAGACGAGAGAGAGGGGACATGATCCTATTCCTATACTTATACGCGAGTAAAGTAAATTCTGACTTATACCTGTGTCCCACAGTGTGGCTCTCGGGCGTGCTGACAACTGTACCCGACCTGCTCACTCAGGCTTTCTTCCTCCTTCGGCGTGCCAAACACTGACATTGGAATATCACATTTAAGTTTTTTGCTTTCTGTGTGACGCAGTGAGGCCATTGTTCGCTTCACGGTCATATCATGCGATGCGATGGTGCGCAG
The DNA here is from genome assembly GCA_003315845.1 of Lactarius trivialis. NCBI lineage: Eukaryota > Fungi > Basidiomycota > Agaricomycetes > Russulales > Russulaceae > Lactarius > Lactarius trivialis. The sequence continues at coordinate 4,348 of QFDV01001889.1, forward strand.
CGCGTGCTCACTAAATCGGTGAGGAGCAAGTCCGACTCGGATCCGTGCGATCTTCTCACCGCCACCACCACCCTCAGGCCCACACTCAGCTTCCATCTCATCTCTCCTGCCCCAGCGCCCTTTCCTCAGGAAGCAAACGAGGACAGAAGCGGGTAAGGACGTCCGTCGGGCCCGCAACATGCAAGTCGTCCTTCTTGGCGGCATTGGGAGAGCTTACGCAGTGGGGGCTCCAACGGCGTTCTGTCATTCGCATATTAGTTTGGTTGGTAAGTTTTTGCGTGTGCGTACTAACTGCTACCATTGGCGACGACGACGTCTCCACCTGGCTGCGGCTGCAGGAATGTCTCAGCGCGTTCGTGCGTGGGGGCTAACAGTCGGAATTGAAATTGCGTCCAACGTCCGTTGTAAACCTCATGCGACAATTCCTTTCGTGCGTTGTCCTTGTTGTGCCTCTCTGCTTCCTGCTGCTGTGTGTTTGACAAAGTGCTGCCCATGAAAGACGTGTCCTCGCAAAATAACAGCCCATTGTTTTGCTTCTCTCTTTGTCTGTCTGCTGATAACCTCATAGGCGCACACGTGGCACAGATGGTTCAAGTGATCGTACGTCACCTGTCGACGAAGAAGGCAAGACGGAGATCGTCTTTCACGAACATGGACAGCATAAGCTTGGCATTCACAAGTGCACACAGCACGAAGCTTGCGGAGGAACTCAGGCTGGAATGACCCCATATGCAGAGCGTTATGTTTTCTAGCACAGTGATGTATCGTTTGTGAAAAATAGTGGACCTGACCCTTGATTTCATAAACGGGTGACCCTGTGAAATGAGTCACATGACTGTACAGATTGTCTCCGGACATGACAATATACTACATAGACAGGCCCTCCCGCTTTCAACATGCCAAAGTCAATGGCTTCTTCTGATCCTCTATCATCCCCTTCGCCTTCTCCACCACCACCTTCAAATCTGCCTTCTAGGTCCGGGCTAACTTCCGCCCACACTACTAGTAACAAGTCTGCCACACAACAACTCGACACAAGTTCCGAATTATCCGAATTAACCGACGAGGACGTTGATGGTGACAAAGTCACTCCTCGCTCCGAGGACGAGGATGACGGTCTGGACGAGCTCAACGGCGATATCAATTCCACACGTCCCACACCAAAGCCCTCTCGACGTCGAGCATCCGAGCCCAAGTGGGGGGATTGGACTTACAAGCGCAAGCGACGCAAGCAGCTAACTGAACAGGACGTCGATATAGAGGACGATCCAGAGGAAGAGGAGGAGGAAGAGGAAGAGGAAGAACTACCTGCTCCCCAGCCCCACCCAATGGAGGAAGAAGAGGATGAGGAGGAGCAAACTGGCGTTCGACGTCCACTCAATGCTGTCCGCACCCCCCGTTCTCGTGATGCAGTTGACGCGGATGAAGAAGAAAGAGATGACGACGATGACGACGACGACGTCACCCCTCGTCGCCGCCGGCGTGGTCCACGCGCTGAATCCCTCAGCGACAGCGGTGTGGACGAAGAATCAGAGGCTGGACAGGATGTCGATGATGACATTCTCCTGCCTGTAACGGCGGCTCCCACAGCCACCGTTAAGGAAGCCACACCCGATCTCACCGAGGACGAGGATGACCCCGCTGCCCTGGAAGCAGAAGTCGACGACGCCGAAAGCGAGAACGAGACGGCCTCCGAAGAAGAAGATCCAGAGGTTGATGAAGGCGCTATGGACGTCGACGAGGACGCGCCAGAACCCCCTGTTCCCTCCATAAACGGCGTGTCCGTACCTGTTCCTGTACCCACCCCCGTTGCCCCCTCCACCCAAGTACTGGCGTCCATCATGGGCGCGGTCTTAGTGGACGATGTACCCACTCCTAGTGCATCCCCATCCCCATCTCCACCCCCAGAAGACGCTCCAGACGTTGATATCCCAGAACCCGAAGACGTTGAGGCAGAGGATGCTGAGGTCGAAGACGAGGCAGCCGACGCGGAGACAGAGGCCGATCTGCAACACGAGCATCGTGCTGAGGCACTTGACGCGCTCGCCACCATCGAGCTCAAGTTCGCACTCTTGCGTGAACGCGTCTATGTCGAGAAGATGGAGGCGCTCACTTGGGAGGAGGCGCTTGTCGAGAATGGTACGCCTCGTGCAGCAAACGAGTGACTTATCCGCGTTTCCGCTAATCTTTTCCCTGAATCCATCTAGGAACGCATCCAGAATCGTTACATCTGCATTCCGAGCTGTCCAGGAGGCGAGATAAGCGCATAGAGCTCGCAGCACGGCGGAGAAATTATGAGGTTGCCAATATTCTCAAACGGAGGCGCGCAGAGGAGAACTCTGTTTGGAGTTGGTGGATGGTGCGTTTCTCAAGCGCGCGGCCGTTAGCGCCGAGTTGACGATTACCCAACGCAGCTTGCCCGGGACGAGCTGCAAACGACGATGATTGCAGAGGCGAATCGCAAGCGCCGGAAGCTCGAGCGTGACCGCCGCGCGGCGGAGAGACCACAGCCAAGTAAGTCTACGAGGACTCTGCGACTCTATGCCGTGTTTAACTTCAAGTAGTCCTTCGTCTTCCCCCCGTTCCACACGAGATCCCTATGCCGCCGACACTCCACGAGATCATCAACAGAAACCCGCAAGGCTCTTCCTCCAGCCGCCGTAGCAAGGAATCACTGGCACCGTTCCGCGCATACCCTTCCTTACCTTCATTATCATTGGGTGAAATCACGCATGACCTTGACTACCTCTTCAACAATAGATGGCCCCCTGAACCTCTACCGCCACGCTATGATTCATTTGTGCCACCAGTCCCTCCGAATATGGCCGTCGTACTCGATGCGTCGCCTTACGGGCGTCCGCCACCCCCGCCGCCGCCACCGCGCAGACGGTACCCCCCAGGTCCTTCGGGCCTCCAGCATGAACTTGAAGGCTCATTCAGCCGTCCTCTGACGCCACAACACGGCACCAAAGTTAACGGATGGGTGCCTAGCGCGGGTAGCTCACGGCCTGGCGAGTCTGGTTATGAGCGAGATGAGCGCGATAGAGAGGACATCGAAATGGAGCGGGCCAAGGAACGTGAGCGAGAGATAGATTACTTGATGCACAGGCAGCAGCAGCAGCAGCAACTACAGCTTCAGCATTACATGACGCAACAGCAACCACAACCTGGCCCGCCCACTCGTCCAATTCCACACACTCGCTCTGACTCGCACGTCGGGCCTGGGCAGGGCCCGGCCTTGCCACCTCCACAGACGCACCATCCGCCGAGTGGACACCATCATCATCATCTACATTATCACCACGTGCATCACCACCACCATAGCTCCAGCTCTGTGCCCCCGCCTCCCTCTCAGCCCCCTCCCTCGATTTCGCCCCTTCATACACCCTACGATGGCCCACGCCTGCCAACGCGTGAGCTTGAGCCTTCGCGTGCCTCTGGAACAGAAGTGATCACCCTGACACCGGGTGGCGCACCACTTCCGCCGCGGCAATGGGAACGTGAACGTGAGCCGCCATCGCCGCGTTACCGTGAACGTGAACGTGACCGGGACAGGGAGCGAGATCGCGATCGGGAGCAAAGGGAACGCGATCGTGATCGTGGCAGACCGGCCTCCGGCCCGCCTCCTACCGGTCCCCACGAGCGAATCATGACACCGCTCAACAGCGCACCTCTGCCCCCATCTGCACCGCGCCCGTCCCGCGGATCGTTCAGCGAGTCTGCTCAACCACCACAGCAACCACCGCCACCGCAGCCGCCGTCTCAGGGCGGGACGCCACTAGGCTCGCCCGTTCGCTCGCGCGCGTTGCCAGGACGGATGGTCTCCCCTGGGGCACAACAACAACTCCCAGCGCCGCCCCAGCCAGCGCCTTCAGTGCTGCCCGTACAGCAGGTCCTATTGCAGGGACAAGGCACGATGTCGCCGCCGAAATCCCAGCGGATGCCCCCGCCTCCCATGAGCCCCAGCTCGAAACCGATGGACGGTGAGCGTGAGCGCGTCGTCCTCCCACCGCCACCCCTCGCGTCAGCACCCCTCATCTCGCCCGCCCTGGCGTCCCATGCCCACGCACATCGACTGCCGCTGCCTCAAGGACAGCCGCAGACACAGCCGCCGCCTCCCCCACCGCCTCTACCGACGACCGTCCCGCCTCCTCCGAGCGTACCGGTTGCCGCGGGCGAAGGCGCGTGAGCGGTGGTCCTGGCTGGAGAATCAGGGTTGGGCCATCGTCGTTTGGGACAGTCTAACGTATCGTGTCTGTGTTGTTTTCAATTATTATATATCATCTCTTTCTTAACTCTCAAACTTGTTTCTAATGTCACATCCTGTGAAAAATGCGTTTGTATCTACCCTTTCCTTCTACAGTTCTTCTCACACTCCTACCGGCCTCGAGGCGCTTGAGATCTATATCTGTGAAATCTGAGCATCCCTCAGTCAATGTAGCACGATAGTGACTCTATATTAATATACCTGACTATCTAGACACCTTTAGTAATGTGGCAATCGCTGGAGATTATGTCTACGCTCCCCTCGGTCAATTCGAGTTGTCCCTTACATTGGGCGAAAGACGAGAAATAACAGTGGAGATACTCGGAATCGGATGGGGAGGGGAGTGACTAACAGTTTGAGCTCTGCACACCTGCTTCGAAAATAACAGCCGAGTTGCGTCGTACTAGAATTGTGGCGAGCAGACGCAAGAGTACGCTTTGGCGATTACCAGCGGTTAAATACTAGTAGCCTCCCGGCCGCACACGACGGTATGCCAGTTGCTACCATAAAACGTGTCCTCGCTTCTGGATCTTGAACTGACCGCACTGTTCTGTGCATCTATGTTCTTGGCAGACACCACCTACGCATCTTTTGCTAAGGCTTTCAACTAACCCCTCGAAGAGACACCGGCCTTCGCCGAATGCCCAAGATGAGTAAACACTGGGCATGGGTCCACACCCAAAATGAGAACAACACCGTGCAAGTAAGGCATGAACTCTTCTCGTCGCAAGTGACATTTGGGTTGGCAAGTGACCGTTCTTTCGTCTTCGTCTACATACGAGGCGACCTTGATTAACAAGTTGTACGACTAGAAAGAATGGAAGCTCCGTGTCTTCCCGGGCACCCCAGATTTATTCCAGAGACGGGCCGAAGGTATTTATATCGCCGCCTTTTTAGGTACGGCCTTTATAACATTAGATCTTCACCTCGTGAGGTTTAAACTTCGTTGTCATTTGTGGTGATACTGACAACCGTATGCGTGATTCAGATTGCCAAGAGTTCTCTATCGCGTTGTACCTGACGAGAGTACAAGAACGAGCGAAGGAAAAGGGCGTCCATGTGGGACCGTTACCCGCTTCTCACGAAGGGTCGCTGATCGGGAAGAGCGAAGATCGCGTCCAAGAAAGGTCGAAGATAATTTTCAAAGATGGTGACTGAACAAGAAATAAGCGACGCGAAGGGCATATGTCGGACCACGTCCGAGTCCTCCTCGTGCTGTACCGTGCCAAGTTGCTCAGCATGTGCATGATGATATGTGCATTGATTCCGACGAGCTGGTTGCGGAGGAACGACTGTCGGCCTTCTCCGACGTTTCAATCTCATCAGCAAAGATAGGGACGTCGCTGATTTGAGAGGAGAAATCTGCAAGCACACTACACACGCGATCGTCGAGCACTTTCATTTCCTTTCTTTTCGCCTTCCTGGAATACCAAAGGCGCCCCACGGATTCCAGGAGACCGAGACGAGCATATAAGGACGACCTCGTCACACTCGGTCTTCTACTCTCTTTTCCCTTCTCTCTTACTATTGTGATCCTCAAGGTGTTCCTTTCTATACTGCTTCATATCCTAAGTGGAGATCTTCCGCTCATAGAAGATACCCAAGTCCAGTTGCCCTTGTCCTTGTCCGAAGTGTTACCAGTGTCACCGCCGGCATTACAGCTATGACCTATGCAATGCATGGGAATTAGTCCACCTGAAGGTCTTTCATCTCTTTCGTCGCTGTTCCAACCAGCACTCGGACTGACTTTTCTGACTTCATTTATGCTGACATAGATTCCAGGCCACAACGATGCCACAGCCACAGAGATGGATCCGATGCAAAAGATCAGTGAAGGTTGGAACAAGCATTTTAACATCAGACTTTAGACTTTTGAGCCAATCCAATGCACATGATCATGCGCCACATTCTTGGCCATGGATGACTCCAGTTTGCCGTGGTGACCAGACTTGATGTATTCCATTGCTACTGTGGCAATGGAATATGTGGGGCCGCCGCCTCCTCGCATCCCACTGAGACCGTTGGATCATTCGCAAATGTAATGGTGTAAACTTGAATCAAAGTCAACCTTACAGACAAGCGGTCACATTTACCGCCCCAGTCGAAGTCGACACTTTGATTGGGGCGGTAAATGTGTAAAGGTATTGCATCCTACTTTATATCTGAATCCGAGTTACTGGGGCGGGATGAAGACGCAGGAGAGTAAACTAAGTCACGTGGAATTTATGTGACGCGTGATCAATCTCGTGACCGCGTGACTAATCAGGCCGAGTCCTGCCCGGCGTAACCTTTTACGTTGCTACGGTTTTTTCAGTACACTCAAGGCCGCCCAAATTTGTCCATGGGCCCTTTACACCTGGCTTCCTAGTCTAGGCGGACGATGGTCGACGAAGAGTGGATAGTCCTTATTTTTTTTTAAATCAACTTGGTAGCTTGTTGATCATTGAGCCACTAGGTAGCTGGTAAGTTGCCTCTACATTGTTTTCTCTCGCGATGACGACTACTTTTTGAATCGCTACTTGGAAGCCTTTGTGCTCATGACCTATTTTTTTTATCTATACCCAAATTTCTGAGCTTTCTCTCCTGAGCATTGGCTCATTTTCGAATGACGCTAACATCTGTTTTCCATAGACACCAAAGCGTATGGGCAGGGTAATAATGAGGGGAAAGTCGTAAATGGGACGCAAATATCGGTGAGTCTCGCCTTCAAATATCTCGGGTAGGATCGAATACAATAGAAGTCAAGCCCTAAGTTCGCATTACTGGCGAGCGCTGACGATCAACCATGCTAATACTGACCCTCCTCTTTTTCACATTCTCTCGCCTTCATCGTGCTCATCACTCTCTTTTCTAGATTTTCCCATACCATGGGCTGGACGTATGGGCCTTTGATGGCTCTTACGTGCCGTGGGTCGAGTGTTATAAGCTTGCAAGGGATTAGGCTATTGTGCGCCGCATCTCTCAGCGGACTTTACAGTAGTACCCTCACCAAACTTTCCTGCATTTGTGCGCCGGTACCTTCCTGCCGGTGACCGCCCCATTCGTAGCAGTCAGTTGGTGGAAAGGACAACGACGTTAAAAGGGGGCTGGTAAAGAACCCTAACATACCATCACGTCTTTGAGCTGCAAAGTCTGTGCGTCCGCTACCCTCATTACTGTCAGTAATATTAGAGCCACGCTTACACCAGCTACGCTATAATATAACAATGAATCATTAGTCAGTGCACGGCGTTCGAGGCAATAAGAGGGGCGGATTACCGTCGGTGATCTAGAAAATACGCCAACATGTGCATTGAGTTTCCTCAAGAGGAGGCAGTGTATGGGTATCAGTAGTTGGATGACCAGAGACAACTTTGATAACTCGGTCGTCATCGAAGATGCTGACCACAGAAACCATCACGGTGCATTGTGCATTGCGTATAATACATGGTACGTCCACCCCGGTGAAAAATGAGACTGTCAAAGTAAAATAGAGAGGGAGGGAGCCTGCTCACAGTAATGATACAGGGAGAAATAATTGGATTGGGAGTCATGCAAACCCGGATGCCCAAGTCCTTGCGCCGACCTCTACACCACTGCCTTGCCGTCAGCCCGAGCACAGCGTCAATAGCGCCAATGTCAAATCTTCCCAACTTTGCCCAACGCTGGTGCCGATGTCGACGACGCGATCGCAGCAATTTCCGCACCGCCATTCGTCATGCCGACGCGCACGGGCACCGCCGGTGGCTTCCTGCGCTTCGGCGGTGCGGGCGGTGAGCGGCGCTGGGTCTTCTTCGTCCCGCTCGCCGTCGATGTGCTACTCGCCGCGCTACCCGCTGGACTAGGCGGGAAACGCCCGTCAAATGAGCGCACCGACATGGGTGAAAGTTGCGGTTGTGCAGGCGGGACGGCAAGGGCGCCTCCGGGAGATAAAGGCGACGCTGGCTCGCAGACCAACGTGCCGAATGAATTGTGGCGTACAGGCCAGGAGACCTCGCGCGAGCTTGGGGGATGCGGGTGAGAACGCGCACCAGCGGAACGCTCATTAGCGAGCGTCTCTGAGCCCGTGCGGTGGGGATGGCGGTGCGTGGTCACCGCAGTAGGTGTTGTCGCAGTGGCGAGATGCAGAGAGCTGTTGTTTGAAGGTTTGCGGAGAGCTTCGAGCCCTCGCGACGGAGGTTTTGCATTGGTTGCAGCCAAACCGCGCAAGTTCTCCGCGCTCCGACTGCCTTTAATCGAGCGGCGGCGCGAGATAGAGGGATCGGCAATTGGCGGTGCCGGGGCACTTAGAAGTTTCGGGGTGAGTGACTGAGTGGCCATGCGATCGCTACTTGGGCTGTCGGTGCGCTGTATCCAAGACTCTGCGGACACCCGTGCAACACTGTGGGGAGTACGGTGCTGGACGCACCACTCGCCGCCGAGACATCGGTCGACAAGACGTTTCGTTGTTGAACTGACTTCGCGGATGTCTTGATGTGCAACCAAAGACTCGAGTGCGCGGACTATAAGGGGACGTTTATATGGGAGAGAGCGTAATTGCGTTTTGGTGAGAAGCGGGTGGAGCACACGGAGGTATGTATGCCGGAGCTATATATACATATAATTCGGATTAGTGGTTTGCATCTGGCCCAAGATGAATGACGGACCGATTCTGACTCTTCGTCTAGATCAACGATTTCCCGTAAAAAGACGTCTACTAGCACGCAGAGGTCATTTGTGTAGAAATACTCTGACAGGCCCTTAGTGTTGAAGAGTATGTACAACATCTTCAAGACCAGTAGCTGCATAACAAGGTCCTCAGGGGTACGACCTGATATGCCGATTCAAACAAGTTCAGAAAACATAAACGTGAGACTCACCAGCACGATTTAACATGAAGATCAAGTTCTCGCCAAAAGTTTGACTCGTACCGTGTCGGCGTATCAGCACGTGCAATACGCGATTTTGTGAATTTGTGGCATTCGCGAGATCATTTTGTGGTTTAGGAGCAAGCTCGGCGACCATGAATTGCTCGTTCAGCGAGATCTACGGCCACTTTCAGACAAAAACGAGCACCAAAAATAACAAAACACGGACGATAAGCTTGATGACGGAGTAGTTGAATGTCTCGTCTTGCATGCCGCGAGTTTGCTCGACAAGGTCAAGTAGCTTGTCCAAAAAACTATCGTCAAACACCTCTGCAAAGCCAAATGAGGAAGCAGAAACAGTAGGCATGCGGTATGGAGACAAACTGAGTTCTGCGATAGACAACTTGGACGATCGGCACACTTCATACAAGAGTCGCACGGATAGGGAGCGCAGTCTTGCCTCGATGGGGAGTGCTAGTCCCTTCCAACCTGTGCTCGGACCTGACGTGGATGATGAACCAAAAAATGTGTCCTCGATATCTGGATCAATGTCAACGAGGACGTGATCCATGAGGTGTGGAAACAAAGGTTGCCAGCGTTTGTAAGACCTCAGGAAACTCGGGTTGCGTCGTCCATAGAGGAGTAGGATGCTTAATAGGCTGAACTGAGCGTGTGGATCTGTGTTCTGATGGACAGGGGGTTAGTTTGCTGAGGCACGGAACTTTGCACAGAGGCAGCTCACTGAGGCTGCTTCGTCGGTCATAATTTCACACATACGCTCCGAATGAAACGCGAAGAGCTCCGAGTCAAAGATGAGATTACACGCATGTTCGAGCTGAAGAGGGCTCTGTAAATATAACTCTGCATGCGCCAAATCTGAGAATTGTAACGCTCAGCGTTTTTGGCAACGCACCATGATACGATGCACTAAAGGCTATCGAACGCTTCAGCGTGGCGTCTATAAGGGACAGCGAGGCATTTCCAGGAATCTTTAGGATGTCTTCGAGTTCTGACAAACGTATCAACACTGTGCGCCGGGGTAGGCGTTACTACAACGCACCTGACCAAAATTGTTGGGCGTTCTCAATGAGGTAAACAATCCCGAAGCCATCCATCTTGACAAGGTTGAGCGCTCTTTCGCAACCTTCTTACAGGTGACGAGGCAAAGGTAGAACTGGAGGCGGATGGCAGGGCTTGGGTCTTGTCTTGTCTTTTGACCGCTCCACACAGTGGACACTAAGCGGCGTTTCTCACGCTCACCATCCCGCACTCGGAAGTTCTCCTTGCCAGTGCGTTTCAGCTTCAAGTAACTTAGTACAGTCGAGGGTGAAAGTGCTATTTAACCAACGATTACAGCAATGGCATCGCATAAATCTCGTCCCCATGGTAGGGTTGCGCGCAATTAATTTCTATGCTGTAATCCGGTTCAGGCACCGGATACACGTAGTCCGTAAATTACATGCACCAATCAATCCACAGGATGGCCTATCGTAAGGCCAGTCCACTGCGGTGGCTCTTTTCTTACCTAGATACTGTGGCATGATCTAGCGTGCGAAGGCTTTAGTAGGCACTGCTCACACGATTGAAACCTGAAGGTCGTGTGACTCATTGGCATGCGGAGGAACTTAGGAAGAGTATGCGTGGGAGTCCAGTGACAGCTTTAATCTTCACTTTTTCGAGTCTGAAATGTGCTTGGAAATACGAGTGTGGGTATTGTACAGGCTTGTTCCGCTTATGAGACGCCACCTGGAATCTTGTGGCTTCCCTGTGCCACACCTCCAGTGATCCTAGATTGACAAAGTGGCCTTACTTGTGATCAGCCCAAGTGAGAACGCACATTTACCTGGACAAGATTTTCCTTGCTCGAGTGTCAACCACCTATTGGCCGTGATCGGATACAACGCAGGCGCCACAGGTGATTTCAGACAGTCCTTGGTCCTTGCGTTGGCGTTACGATAACACCACGATATTTGTGGAGGCTAAGGGTTCCAAATAAATGACATGGAATTCCGGTTTAGATGAAGACTCAGGGAAAACTTTCCCGCGATGGTACAAAGTCACCAGAAGCAGCCACTCATGACACGTCGCAGTGTCAAAGTGGAGATATCGAGAAAGGTTGGTCTTGTGGCATTACTCCCTTCCTACATTTATCTATCCATCCGAAGAGCGCGGTAACAATATTTCTCGCTAGTGGGAGAATGTGTCGGGAGTCTCTGATAGGGAAAAAGTGCCAAGTCCTTGGTAAAGAAGGATTCGGGGTCCAAGGTGATAAGGTCCAACTGTGAACAGTAGATATAGCTGCACAGGTCAATGCAGCGGGACTGTGGGAGACCCAGAGCTTACTGTACGCTTGAGGTAGGCATCACGTGCATCACTTATGCACAGTATCATCCCACTCCGTGTAGAACAAAACCACATCTACCTCAGCTGCAAGTGTCAAAGTGCAGAACAATCATTGGATGGAATGTCGGGGTCTAGGCCGGTCGGGCTATTAGTCGTATCGTAAGTTGAGTCGCGAAGGAGCGACGGCAAGCAAGGGCGTAAGTGTCGTTACCAATCCTCGTGAATACCGAAATGATTCAGTATTTTGACCCGTAGACAGAGTGTGAAATATCTCCTTGAGTATGCAGAAAGCCGAGGCCAGAAAACGTTTTCCGCGCAATGAGTACTTCCAGCAAAGGCAATACTGTATGACTCTCGCTCTACTTATATGCTGTGGTACGAGGACAACACACCCAACGTCGGCGGGCTCCATTTTTGGTAATTATCGTGAAACGCGATGACACCATGACACGTCAATTCTTTCATCAAATCGCTTTCTCCCACCCGAAATTGGTGCGAGAGCAAGGGTTTAGGCCGAATAATCCTGCTGTGCATTCTGAACGTCTTCCGTACGAACACCCATGCCTGCCCCACTCGACCCGTCCTTGCTCGTATTGGATTCTGACAATAAGGCTTTCTTCAAAGCCACGACTTTAATAAGCGATGTACAGGAGCTCCGCGATCACATTCGGACGGTCGCCACAGAAGCATACGAGGTAAGCTGGCGCATATAGTATACAGATGAGAAGATGGACAACGGTTGCAGGTGTTTCCTTATGAATCAATCGGTTCTTATACATTCGCAAGGTGAATCAAACAACATTGCTCACACGATCCAAGTTAATGAGTGGACGCGTTGAAGGACTATGATCGCTTGTCCTCCAGGATATGCGGACGTGCTCGCACTCGGACGCGATAAGGGAGGGGTGTTGTTGGACGCCGGATGCTGCTGTAAGCCTCATCATCAATACTTGAGTGTTAGTGACATAGATTAATTTTCACAGTTGGGGCCGATACACGAAAAGCCGCACTAGACGGGTGGCCGGTGAACCAGATCGTTGCGACCGATATCGTGAGCGGTGAGTGGCAGGGTCCAGTCTTCCTCCTGAGACTCTTGGATCAAGGAGTGCTGACGGACCCCGTACAGAGTTCTGGGACATGGGCCATAAGCTCTTCCGATCCTCAGAGGCATCGTTTCCTGCGGTATTCATCCAGGCAGATCTACTTAATCCGGCGCACGTTACTCCTGGACCGCCAGCCGAAAACGCACCGGACCTCGCGACTCTCAGCTCGCTGAATCAGCTACGTGGCCAAGTCACGGCCATCCATGCATCGGCGTTGTTCCATCTGTTTTCCGAAGAGCAACAATCAGCGCTTGCGATGACCTTGGGTAGTCTTCTCGCTAACGTCAGTGGCGCAAGCATATTCGGCTGGTCTACCGGCCTTGCAGAGGTTGGTTATGTCGAATTTGAAGGCACCGTCTCGCATCCTCGCCAGTTCTGCCACTCTCCGTCGTCGTGGGAGGCGCTATGGAATGGCGTAGTATTCCCGAAAGGATCCGTGAAGGTTGAAACACGTCTAGTGGATTTTAATTATGATGTCGGGCTCAGGTTGAAAGGTGGCTTGGCCCCCAAGAAGT
>QFDV01001936.1:0-17211 GCA_003315845.1 Lactarius trivialis
CGGGCAACGTGAAGGCGACGACGAGGAAGAGGAAGACGTCGTGGGCATGTTGTTGTTTGACAACGCGAGCGACGAGGATTTCGTGCCGCCGCCATCGGGATTGGGAAAAGGCAAGGGAAAGGGAAAGGGTCGCGCGACCGTGGATGGCGTCGTCGAGTCGCCGACGGTCTGCGTCAGTCCTGCTGCTGCTGCTGGTTTGAGGATCCGGAAGAAGAGCTGGCGCAAGGCCCTTGCGGACGAAGCTGAGGTTGTCAGTTCCAACGACGACGGTAGCGAAAGCGACGAGGACGCTCCGCTCGCGCACCCGATATCTGCACCGGCGTTTCTAGGCGCACCTCAGCCCATCAAACGCCGGCGGTCACTGTTATCGGCGTCGACGGCGGGGCTCACGTTCTGCCACCATTGCAGGTGCAGGACGCGCAGGCCCAAAATGCGTTGTACGCTGATCGTAGAATCGACGCGCAGGCAGTGCCTCAAGTTGTTTTGCGATTTGTGCATCGAGAAACGGTAACTCACGCACGTCTGGCATCCCTGATAAAAAAAATTCTAATTTGCAACACTAGGTATCCTCAGTTGATATTCGATCTCTCCGCAAAGGCATTTGCGTGTCCGGTTTGTCGCAATTTTTGTAATTGCTCGGTTTGCGCACGTAGGCGCGGAGAGACGTACATCTCGGAACGTGGGGACGGCTGGCGTAGTTGGCTCGCGCAGCAAGCTGGATCCTCCCATCACGTCCCTCCTGTTCCCGCTCCTGCTCCCGCGCAGACCCCCATAAGATCCACAAGTAAGACCCAGACCAAGACCAAAACCCAGACCAAAACCCAGACCAAGACCCAGACCAACCCCAAGACCAAGAGCAGAGACCTAGGAACGACGGTGTCAGCTCCGGCAAAGCAGCGCACGAGGACGAGGACGACCACGGCAAAGACGACGACCGATACTCAGGTCTTCGACGAGAGCTGGAGCGCAACGGCCGTATTCACAGTTTCCGGCGAGCCGCTCGGAAGCGCGTTCTTGCAGGGCAACATAGCGCGCATCGTGCCTGCTGTACCCGCTCCTCCCACCACCACAGACACCAGCTCGATAATAATACCACAGCCTGCGCAAGAGCAGCCTCGACGCCAGCATATGTTTATCGGGAAACCGCTCAAGGCGTGGGGGCACTTCGTGTCTCTTCCGGATCCGGAACCCGAGCAGAACAAGACGGCAAAGGCAAAGGCGCGCGGGGTCCGCAAGGGCAAGCGAACTCGACTATTTGTGGGGCGACGACCTCGTCGTGCCTCCGCCTCCGTGGAACTTATTAGCCACGCGCTCACAAGCCCAGACCGTGACTTGGACTTTGACCTTACGTCTCTGAGCGCCAGCGAAGAATGGGTCGACTGGCGCGCCGGGCACTTCCTCTGCCGGTACGGATACAGGCGTCGTCGTCTGCGAGTATGCTGACGATGGGACGATAGACCCGTCCGTGCTTGGCGGGGGCGCTAACAAGGTCGACGAAGATACAAGCTCGCCGATCCGTCGGTCCCGCAGAGACGGTGGCGGCGCGCAACGTGAAGGCGAGGGCATGGACGATGAGGAAGAGGAAGAGGAAGACGTCGTGGGCATGTTGTTCGAAAACGCGAGCGACGAGGATTTTGTGCTGCCGTCGGGGTTGGGCAAGGGAAAGGGAAAGGGCCGATTTGTTGAAGATGTCTCATTTTTTCATGTTATTTTGAATCCGTTTTCGTGCGCCTCGGGGCAGATTACCCCATGTAGCACTACAAGGTGTCATCGTGTTGCCGGACTGCGTCAGCCCTGTTGCTACGGCTGCTACGGCTGTTGCGAGGATTCGGAAGAAGAGCTGGCGCAAGGCACTTGCGGACGAAGCCGAGATCGAGTAGTTACAACGGCGATGATAGCGAAAGCGACGAAGACGGTCCGCGCGCACCCAATATCTGCGCATACTTTTCTAGGCGCTCACCCCACCAAACGGCCGCGGCCACAGTCGTTGTCGTTAGGGGGCTGACGTTCTGCCACCATTAAAGGAGTAAGTCAAGATGCTTGTACGCTGATCAACGAGTCGAGGCGCAAGCGGTGCCCCAAGATATTTGGCGATATGTGCATCCGAGTCGAGACACGGTACGCACGCACGCACGCCTGCATCCCTCACACAAATTCTGACACACTCTCCCGAACCCAGGTACCCTGACGTGATATTTGATCTCTCTACAAAGGCATTTATGTGTCGTTTCTCGCGACTATTGTAACTTCTCGGTTGGCGCGCGTTGGCGCAGGGAGACGTACATCTCAGAATGTGGGGACGGCTAGCGCAGTTGGCTCGCGTGGCAAGCTGGCTCCTCTCATCACGCCGCTCCCGCTCCTGTGCGGACCCCCATAAAAACCACAAGTAAGACCAAGAACAACACCAGAGATGCTGGAACGGTAGCGTCAGCTCCAGCGAAGCAGCGCGCAACGACATCAACGACCGACGCTCAGATCTTTGACAAGAGCTGGAGCGCGACGGCCGCATTCACGGTTTCTGGCAAGCTTGCAAGGCAACATAACCCGCATCGTCCGCGGTCCCCCTTCTTGCCACCACAGACTCAAGCTCGATACCCCAGCCCACGCAGGAGCAGCCAAGACGCTGGCATGTGTTTTTCGGGAGGCGTGGGGGCGGTTGTTGTCCCTTCGGAATCCCGAGCCCAACCAACTGGAGGATAACAAGACAACGAAGGGGAATGGGAAGAGGTTCACGACAGGCAAGTGCAAGAGGATTCGAGTCTTTGTGGGGAGCTTTGAGCCATTGTTGGTGGCGCGCAGGCGGGAACCGACGGCGGTCTGTGTCTTTACCGCTGTTCAACGATACTCGCAACGCTGACGATAGTGACGAGGATCAACATCTCGACGGGGACGGCGATGTCGATGCAGATGCAGACGACGACAGGTTTTGGCCGGGGGGGTACGTCGTACCGGCTGCCGTGATAATGGAGCCGGAAGAAGAACGGAAACGGTGGTGCCGAGGAACACCCCGCGGGAGGTGGAGCATGCTATCGGCGGCGCGTTCGCCATTGGCGCCGCAGCGTAGTTGATGTCAAGGCGTATTAAACAAAAACAAGAGGAGTCTATGCGTAGTAGGTAAGTACTAGTAGAATGAACAAACAGCTATTATTACTTGTAGTATATTCATTTTGGTTTTCTAGCTTCCTCGTTTCAAAGTACCCATATATTTCCAGGGTCTGCCCCATCCGGTGGTTGTGACCTCACCTTACATTAGAGTGAGATGGATACTTATAGCTCGTTCACTCCTCGAAATGTGACTATATGCTATCAGACAAATTGATTGAGAGCACCATTATGATGGCTATCCTAAAGTTGGTTCTAGTTCGGCACCCCGTATCTATACAATATATAAAAAGTATGCCCCCGTAAGAACGAACATAAGATGACTAGACAAGCTGACGCGACTACTCTGCGCGATCGTGCGATCATACATTATATTTCAACTCATCTCTCTTGTTTTGTCTCACTTGCAAGTTGTGTTCCGTTGCCACTGTGTCTTTTGGCCCAGTCAAGTGTCGAGTCCTCTCCTCTCATCGTACGCTCTGCCTCGATTCCCCTTCCAAAGGCTCAGTTGTTCATTCTCTGCTTCATCCGTCTTGTCGAACCCTTTGCTTTCGCCCCTTAGCTTTCGCCCAGGTCTTTCCCTACATAAACGAGATGATCGCTGATTTTCATCTCCCTGGCGGTCCTGCTCGCATCGCATTCTACAGCGGCTTGGCTGAGAGTGCTTTTGCCATCTCTTCTCTCTTCTCAATATACCACTGGGCTCGCCTTGGCATAGAGGGCCCGAAGGGCCCTCCCGCAGTGCTAGTTTGTATAACAACGATCACGAAAGTTAACCAACAACGGGGATGGTCTCGGGTTCAGCAGCGGTAAGTAGATGTACGTGAGCGGGCGACAACCGGAGTGCTACATTCTATTCGACACGATACTGGCACGATAGTCCAATAGTAACTGTGCGATCTTATGATGTCTATATGACGACGCAATCTGAAACGGAGCCTGACCTTTATCACCATCTACATTCACATCTGCACCATTCTCAAGTAGCAGGAGAAGGGAATCGGTATTGGGTCCCGGAGAAGATACTAGCCGCTGCAAAGGTGTCTTGTGGTTCCCGTCGTATGCGTTGACATCCGCCCCGTGCTTGATCAAAAGTTGTACAACGGTTGTGGGGTTCCGCCACCACGATGACGACGACGATGCTATATGCAAAGGCATAGATTGGCTCCAATCTCGTGCGTTGACATCCGCTCCGAGCCGGATCAATAGCTGCACAGTTTCAGCTGTCCCTCCGGACGACGCCAGATGCAAAGGCATCGATTGGCTCTCATCCTGGGCGTTGATATCGGCCCCGTACCGGATCAATGCCTGCACAACCCCAGCTTTCCCCACCAAGGCCGCCTCATGCAAAGGCGTCCGGTGGTAGCGAGTCCGTCCGTTGACATCCGCCCCCTTCTCGATTAACAGTCGCACAATGTCGACGTGTCCGCCCTTTGATGCTCCGTGCAATGGAGTAAGGTGGTTCCTGGCCGTCGCCGCGTTGACATCTACGCCGTGCTCTAGTAGGGTTCGGACAAGGTCCAGGTGTCCGTTCACCGCCGCCAAGTGGAGTGGAGTGGAGTGGTCGTCTTCTTGCGCATTCGCATCTGCGCCGATGTTTAAAAGCCATTGTGCAACATCCACAAATCCATCGTTTGATGCGGCGTGCAGTAGAGTGCGACCATCGTCACTGATGTCCAGGACGGCGCCATGTTGGTGTAGTAGCTCTGCAACTTGAATGTGTCTGTTACACAAGGCTGCCGCCAGCGGACTCATGTTAAGACCAACCCTAGCATTTAAATGCTGTGGATGCTCGGCGATAAGATGTTTCGTTAGGTTACGAAATCCGCACAACGCAGCGTAGTATAGGCACAACGAAGCCTGGGCTTCGCTCGATTGGGCTTCACTTGACTGGGCTTCACTTGATTGGGCTTCGCTTGATTGGGCTTCGCTCGATGAAAGAGATCCCTGGGACCGTTGAAAGTAGGGACTATGGTAGAGACTTGCCACCAATGGCCTTGCCGATGATGTAGGGGACGATAGAAGCTCAAATTGAGTCCCTATACCTTGGTAGAGACTTGTCACTGATGACCTTGTCGATAATGTAGGTGATGGCGGCTCAACAGAAATCCCTAGACCTTGGTAGGGAGTTGTCAATGACCTTGATGTAGGCAATGGCGGCTCGACAGAAATCCCTGGACCTTGGTAGAGACGTATCACAGATGACATGGTCGACTGTGGACGTGACGGCGGTTCAATAGTAATCTCTACTGTTGGGCCTGCAAAGGACGACCATTTTTTGTCAATGTGAGACGACCCGAGCCATGCTATGAAATATGGCTTTGCCGGATCAAAAAGACGACGCATCCCATCTTCTACACCTGTCGATACGTTCTCGAACTGGGCATGATCTACCCAGTGCTGGGCGGCATAGTTAAATAGAGGAGAGCTACCATCTTTGTAATTGGACCGAAGAAGAATGGCCAAGCAAGCCTGGGCCATGACAGTGTGGGCTTTCTCGAGACGGATATGAAACCGGGAAATATCTGCTTTTAGGATGGCAAGGCGATCGGAGGTCAAGAACTCCTTCACCGAGAAATGAGCAAATTGTACAACGCGTGTCTTCGAAAACCTGGGCTTGACGAGGACTATCAAGCTCGAGCATGTAAACAGGACACCTTGTTGCTGGTCATCCCATCGCCAAGCCTTGTTCAGCGCCGGTATCCCTTCCGTGACCTCATCGAAGTCGAGTGCAAGTACTTCTGCAAGCTCATTGACGCCAAGTGGCCGAGTCGCTGCAGTGAGACATTGCAACAGGCGATAAGCTTGATCCGGGTTGACCTTCCCGATTTCCTTCAACATACGCTCGTACGTCTCGTCCAAAGAGTTCGGTAGATCCCTAAGGACCCGCCGCACATTCTGTGGGAGACAGCTCTGCAACATTTCGAGCTGGCAAAATACCCATCGGAACCTGTTAAATCTCATCAACCACTGTCATAATAACCCTTCTATGCTCTTACATTCCGTCGGCTCGTTCTGAGAGCGTCTCAATCACATGCTCTTTCTCCTCCTCCCTCCATCTCCTCATACATATACTCGACCCAGAGTAGACGAAAGCTCTGATGTAGTCGGCGATATCCTTCTTCTGCCCTCGTTCGTCTTGAAGGGAAACTGTCTGAGACGCGATTGAATCAAGTGCATCGCCTATGTCGACCTCCGGGCGACTAGTGACACAGATACGGAGACTGGGAAGTCGAAGACCCATGAGGTCCTTGATAAGATCAAGGACCTTTGCGCGGGCGGATGGGACGTCAGACGTGGGACACTCATCAAGCGCATCCAGGATAAGATAAACCGGGCCTTGGTTTGGAAGGGCGAGCATCTCCTTAAGACACAGCGTTAAAGCTTTGTCGCTAGGCTGACGTGCGCCATCGTCGTGTGTCTCGTAGAGACGGGAGAGTACATCGCAAAAGGCATCGGAACGATTAGAGAGTTGGACAAGGAGAGAGGGAAGAAGGTCGCGGCGGGCTTGCTTGTCGAGATCTCGAAAGTCAAAATAAAAGTATGCCATCGAGGCCAATCCGGCCTCACAGAGAGTTGTGACGTCATTGATGATTGCGGAGCTACACGACAATCATAAGTTTCCCAATACAGCAAGATTTGAGGAACGACGGACCATAGGATGCTCTTCCCGGAGCCCGCTGCGAAACGTCACGGTCCGTGAATGAGATCACCGAAATCACAGGTAAAGAAACGTACGTTTCCCGTGAATCCACAGCAGGGAACCATCCACCTTCCATTTTTCGAATTTGTCGCTCTCAAAGAACCACTCCGCGGTTCCCTTATGTTGACGATCACCCGCGATGTTGTGATTTGTGGATGGATCTGGTGGAGATTGCCATTTCCTAAGGCTTTCCCGTAATTGGTTCCCTGCGATCGTGTTAGATACTTGATTGTCAGTGAAAACGGGACTGATTACGAACGCTTCACCTGGTCCACGTCGTCCGCAGTTTGTCGAAGGACTAATTTAACTTCCGTTGCGGTTGCCTTGCCGTCTGGACAATAAAAGTTGGAGATGACGCCGGTGACATGCTAAACAGACATTGCCCACCTTCAGCTATTGTTTGCAACTTATTGTCGACCGTTTGAACGTTTTCGTTGACAAGCTGTACTTCGCTCTTGACAACCTGCACTTCGCCCCTGACAACCTGGACTTTCTCGTCGACGCCCCTCACACCTTCGCCGACCCCCGTTACATTCTTATCGATGTTGTCCGTGATCTTCAGAAGCCGCGCACTTGCCATCGCAATCTCTTCATTCGTCAGTTTTTCGAGCTTCTTCACCCCATCCTCCAAATCTGTCCGCCCCGCCAACTTCTTGAGAAATTTTTCTGGACCGATATTAGCCTCGAGAAACGTAGGGCAATGTGGAACTCACTCGCTCGGCCCTGTTTCATCTCCTTTGTGGCGGTCGCTAGGATATCCAGGATCTCGACCGTTATTTGCACCATTTTGTCCGTCATCGCCAGAGTTAGCGCGACCCCGGTATAGATCTCGAGCCGCACGAAGAAGCTTTCGATTCGTCCGAAGATGTCGACGAGAATGTCTTGGCTCTCAGCGACACCTTTAGCTGCCTAAGAACGCTCAACATCACAAGATCCTGCACGAGGGAATAAACGCTCACCAAGAGGAGGACACCAACGCCAACAAAAACTACTTTGGCTGGTGAGAATACCTGCCAAATTGACATGAGAGTGTGTTCACCGACAGATGGACAGAGTAATCGATATCAACCAAACTAATTCCTTCGCCAAGGGCCTCAGAGAAGGCGTAAAGAACGTTGATAGTTGGAACGAGCCATTTTTTCAACCTGTCATCGCTGCCAGTCTGATCAAACTGAGCGGCTTGAAACACGGCCAGAATGGCAGCCGGAGAATCGCATGTTTCGAGCTGTTTGAAGAGATCGTGGTTCTTAAGATCTTTCTTAGTCTTCTTTTTGTACGACTTTAGAGCGGCGTCAAAGATGCGTTCGATGTTGGAAGAGGACCCAGAGGACGTGGTTGCGAAATTCTGGGGTGCACTGGCACTGGCAGGAGCGGGAGATTGACTCATGATGAGGGTATGGCAACAGTCCGGTGAATGGTGGACAAGTTCAAGGGTGGGACGATGCAAGCCTCGTGTACCATGGACGCTGTCGTTTCGGCGTCTATCTTCCATATCCAGAATAGAGTGCGGCGCCATCGATGTAGGCGCATAGAAAGCGATGCCGCGGTGAGGTGATGCTAGCGCACTCTAATAAAGAAACATCGTGAATGTCTGCATTCTTCCGACCAATCCTTGAAGCCTACTGCAGACCGGGCGCCCGGCTTTGCCCTGGGCAAATGAGCGTCAACAGGGCGGGGAACGCCGGCGCCCGTCCGACTTCTCCTGCTGCCGCTCCACTCCTCCCTCCACCTCTCCCTCACGTCTCCTCGACCTCATCCCCAGTGCTGGTATCGGAGAGCCCGGCCATCCGACTCTTCCCCCCTCAGACTGTTATCATGCAGCGCGCACTTACTCCTCCCTCTGGACCTCCGGCCTCCCTCCGAACTGCTCTCAGACAGGCATTTGTACGAGATTCGTCTCCTCGTCACCAGCACTGATCGACTCGGTGAGTCAGTCCCATCATCGTAATCAGGGCCGAGGCTGACTTAGTCTTTGGTCGTCGTCTCGTGCCCTTGCAGACGTAATGGCATCTACTCACACGCCTCGCTCCGTATGACATTCGCAACTATTCCTCTCCTCATCGCCGGTGCAGGTCGACTCGGTGAGTCCGTCTGATCACCTCAATCAAGGGGGCCAAACCCTAACTTTCTCATGGCTCGTCGTTTTGTACCCCTGGAGACGCCGTGAACGCGCTCCATGTCCATGTCGCGATTTGCGACCCATGTTGTCTCCCCTATCGCCGCGGAGAACATAGGACCGGCCGTTTCCAGCGATTTTCCCGATGGTGAGCGGAGGCCACAGACGTGCCGTCGCGACGAGAACGTCCAGAAGTCTCTGCATGGTACTGCTCGCCAGCTGCCGCAGGTGCTGCTGCGAAAAAAAAGGCTCAAGGCTCGCCTTCCCTCCCCATCTCCTGTCTCCCATCCTCTTCCTGGCCGGTGCCTCCTCACAGTTGTCTCCTATCGCCCTCGATGCGCCCTGTCGCCCTCAAGCCTGCACGTGGATGGCCAGATCATTACATACACTTTCCACGCCTTCTCTCAACCGAGGGCCCGCTTCCTGCCCACCCGCACAGGCACCGGCGCATCGACCCCAAACCAAGAGGTCGGGAACGCAAGATGACATACGACTGGAAACTACGATCGTTTGCGAGAGCTTACGCAAGTCGGAGTTGCACTACACCTTCCGAGACTCTCGCCTCATGGTTTTCGATGTAACATATCCGGCGTACTCGTCCCTATGTCCAGCGACCTAGGGCTCCAACACTGCTCTCTTTCCCCGGCCCGCGTGGGTTCCAGTCGCTGCGTGGCGGCCCACATGCAAGAGTAGAAGAAGAAAACGAAGGAGAAGACGTCGGCAATGACGCGCGGGGGTCGCAAGGCAAACCGGTTCGACTTTTTGTGAGCAGCCTAGAGCTGTCGTTGGTCGTGCAGAGGCGGAGGAACAATAACCGCCGACGGTAGTCTGCGTCGTTGCTGCTGCTGAGCGCCGATGACGATGCCGGCGACGAGGATGAAAATCACGACAATGACGATGCGGGTGCAAATGCAGACGACGACGGGGTCTGGTTGGGGAGGGAATACGGGCGCGTGGTAGGTGCCGGTAGAATTAACAAACGTCTATTATTACCTGTAGTATATTTATTTGTTTCCTCGCTTTAAAATACCATATTTTTGCCTTAGTATTCATGAGCTCATACAAATTTCTCCTGAGCATTCGCCTTCCGAGGCGGGTTGAGAAACGAGCAGAGACTTGAGAAGCTTAAGTGAACAGACGACTCGGAGGTGCGGCACGGCCTGACTTTCATTCTCGCGCGCCGCCACTCGACTCGACTATCGGAGCGCGACTTCAAGTTGCTGGTCCATTCCATAGGACCAAAAACTCTTTCTTTCATCTGGCCTTACCCCCATAATTCACCATGGGATCTGTGATGAGGCCGACTTGCTCCGGGGGCTGCCCCATCCAGCGGTTGTCGCCTCGCCTCAGAGATTGGTGTGAGACAGATATTCTAGCCTTCAAGTTGCTCACCCCTCGACTCGACTCGAAATGCGATTATGCGCTATCAAAAAAATTGAGAGCACCATTATTATGGCCTTCCAAAAGTTGGTCCTAGTACAGCTCTCCGTATTTGTTAAGCAACAATCAATCAACAACGGAAATGGTCTCGGATACGGCATCGGTAAAGTAGTGTACATGTGGGCGCGACAATTAAAGTGCTACATTCGATTCGATACGACACTGGCACGATGGCCTAATAACAACTGTGCGATCTCGTGATGTCCTTTCGAAGACGCAATCTGAGGCGGGGTCAGACCTTTATCATCCTCTTCGTCCACATCTGCACCATTTTCAAGTAGCAGGCGCACGGAATCTGTATTTAGTCCCTGAGAAGATGCAAGCTGGTGCAAGGGGGTCCTGTGGTTCCCGCCGTATGCGTTGACACCCGCCCCGTGCTCAATCAATAGTTGTACAACAGTTTCAGCGTTCGACCACGGCCACGACGACGCCAAATGCAAAGGCGTCGATTGGCTCTCGTTTTGCGCATTAACATCTGCACCGAGCTGGATCAGTAGCCGCACCACTTCAGCTTTCCCCTTGGACGAGGATAGATGCAAAGGGGTCGATTGTGTCCTATCCCGTGTGTTGACATCCGCCCCATTCTGGATCAGTAGCCGCACGATATCGACGTGACCACCAGCTGATGCGTCGTGCAATGGAGCACGGGTGAACCTGGTCGTCGCGGCGTTGACATCTGCACCGTGCTCTAGTAGGGTGAGAACCAGTTCCAGGTGTCCATTCGTCGCTGCCAAGTGGAGTGGTGTCGTGTGGTCGTCGTCTTGCGCATTCGCATCTGCGCCGATGTTTAGTAGCCATTGTACAACGTCCATCATTCCATCCTCGCATGCAGCGTGTAGTAGAGTGCGACCTTCGTAACCAATAGGCAGGACCGCACCACGCTGGTGTAGTAGCTCTGCGACTTGAATGTGCCTGTTGCTCAATGCCGCCGCCAGCGGACTGTTATTAAAACCAACCCTAGCATTCACATGTTGTGGATACTCGGTGACGAGAAATTTGGTCAGGTCACGAAATCCGCACAAGGCAGCGTAGTATAGGCACGACGCGGCATCATAGTCTTTGCTCGATGGCGTCTGTTGTAGGGTCAGGGAAAAGTGGGCTGGGTCCGGTGCGAAAGACGACCATGTGTTGTCGACGTCGAACGTGTTGCGCCATGCTGCGAAATATGGTTTTTCCGGATCAAAAAGTCGTCGCATCGCATGTTCTACACGTGACGATACGTTCTCGAACTGAGCGTGGTCTACCCAGTACTGAACGGCATAGTCAGATAGGGTAAACTTGAAGGTATCCTTGGCCCTGAAATCCGCCCGAAGAGCTTCCAAGCAAGCCTGGGCCATGACGGTGTGCGCTGGCTCGGGACGGATATGGAAGTGGGAAATGTCTGCTTCCAGGTTGGCAAGGCGTTCTGAAGTCAAGAACTCCTTCACTGAGAAATGAGCGAATTGTACGACGTGGCTCCTCGAAAACATGGGCTTGACGATGTCGACCAAGCTCGAATACGTAGACCGGAGGCTTTGATCCCATCGCCAATATTTGTTCTGCGCCGGTATCCCTTCCTTGGCCCCATCAAAGTCGAACGCAAGAACGTCTACAAGCTCGTTGATACGAAGTGGCCGAGCTGCGACGGCGAGACATTGCAACAGACGATAAGCTTGATCTGGGTTGACCCTCACGAATTCCCTCAACATCCACTCGTATGTCTCGTCCAAAGAGTTCGGCAGTTCCCTGAGGAACCGCCGGATGTGCTGTGGGAGGCAATTTCGCAACATTTCAAGCTGGCAGAACACCAATCGGAACCTGTTAAATACCATCAACCAGAGTCTCAACCACACTTATACGCTCTTACATTCCGTCAGCTCCTTCCGAGAGCGTCCCAATCACATGCTCTTTGTCCTCCTTCTTCCATCTCCCCATACATATACTCAAGTCAGAGTAGATGACAGATCTGGCGTAGTCAGCAATATCCTTCTTCTGCCCGCGTTCGTCTTGAAGGGAAACTGTCTGAGATGCAAGCGACTCAAGTGCATTGCCTGTGTCGACCTCCGCGCGACTGGTAAGACAGATCCGAAGACTAGGAAGTCGAAGGGCCACGAGGTCCTTTACGAGATCGAGGACCTTTGCGCGGGCAGATGGGACATCGGACACGTCAGGACACTCGTCAAGGGCATCTAGAATAAGATAAACTGGGCCTTGGTTTGGAAGGGTGAGCATCTCCTTAAGACACTGCGTTAAAGCTTTGTCGCTAGGCTGATGTGCGCCATTGTCGTGCGCCTCGTAGAGACGGGAGAGTATATCGCAAAAGGTATCTGAACGATTAGAGAGTTGGACGAGGAGAGAAGGAAGAAGGTTGCGGTGGGCTTGCTTGTCGAGATCTCGAAAGTCAAAATAAAAGTATGCCATGGAAGCTGATCCAGCCTCACAGAGGGTTGTGACATCATTGATGATTGCGGAGCTACTCGACGCTCATTGTAAGTTTCCCAATACTGCAAGATTTGAGGAGCGACGAACCATAGGACGCTCTTCCCGGAGCCCGCTATGAAACGTCAATGAGATTCCCGAAACCACTGGCAACAGGTAAAAGAAACTTACATCTCCCGTGAATCCACATCAGCGAACCAGCCACTTTCCATCTTTCGAATTTGTCGCTCTCCAGAAACCACTCCGCCGTTCCCTCATGGTGACAATCACTCGCGATGCTGTGATTTGTGGATGGATCCGGTGGAGATTGCCATTTCTCAAGGCTTCCCCGTAATTGGTTCCCTGCGATCGTGTTAGATACTCCAATGTCATAGAAAACGGGACTGGTTACGAACGCTTCTGAGTCACATTGTCTGACGTTTGTTGCAGGACTAATTTCACTTCCGTTGCGGTTGCCGTTCCGTCTATAAGATGAAAGTTGGAGATAACGCTGGCGCCTTGCTAAACAGACTTTCCCCACCTTCAGCTAATTTTTGCACTCGATCGTCGACCGTTCTAACGTTGTCGTTAACAAGTTGTACTTCGCCTTTGACAGCCTCATCGATGCCTCTCAGGCTCATGATAGTATTGTGGGTGACAAAAATGAGCGACTTCAGGCCAGAATGGAAGGACCGGCCTGGGCGTGCACCCACGTAGAGGATGTTGGAGCCTCTGAATCTCGATCCTCAGCTGGCGCTGGCGGACCCTGGGCACGTGACACGGCGGCGATGACCTTGACGACGGAAACCGACTGGAAGATGCACGTCCATGCGATCGGGACCAGGGCTTACAGTATTACGGGTCTGTCCGTCTGTCCGCACATTCTGTAGACGCTCGTGTGACAGAGTCAGCCTCCTCCTGTGGGTGCTTCCGGGCGCTCCTCATCACGCCGGATCAAAGACTCGGATGTCCCTCTCTCCCCCCTCCCACCGGAAGCGACCTACTCTCCGCCCGGCAACCCACTGGAAGTCATATTCGTCACCTCCTCTTCCAACTTGCCACCACCTCCGCCGGCCCCTCGGCGTAGGCCGCGCAAGCCCAAAAAACGGAAGAGACAACTCATGGCGCCCGTTCTCATACCGCCCCTCCCGCCAAACGCGCGCAAGTCAGACCATGTGCTGGTCGAGGAACGGCCCGCGTGAGCGCCAGACTGCAGCGGCATCCAAGGGAAATGCGCGCGCGGAGTACAATTTGGACTCCTGGGCTCTCATGTATGCGCTGCGGGGTGCGTTTGATAACAATTGGCTAATTGCTGGCAGTGCAGATGCGCGATCGAGGGAGGAGGTAAAATCTGAGATCTTCACGTCCCTCGACCATGCGTTGGCCACAGCATTCCATTCACACACAATTCTGAGAATCGTAAGGTATCACGCGCCGGTTGGCGAAGGAGACACGCGCTGAGACTTTGAGTGCCAGTGCGAGCGTGGAGGTTGTCATTCCGTCGCCACGTGGACACCATCTGCACAGATAACGATGACGCGTGGCTATACCTCAGACCCAAGACCACGCCCTCGCTGCCCCCCGCGGCAGTCGTCCTCACCTGTCACTTCCCTCTATGTCAACTCACTCCACACGGAGACGGGCCCGGAAGCAGAGCCGGAAACGGTCGTGGCGAGGATCACTCTGGAGGAGGTGGAGCGTGCGTTCGCCATTGGCACCGCAGCATAGTTGATGTCATGGAGGAGCGCGCGTAGCAAACAAAAACAGAGGAGTCTGGGGCGTGTGCCGATAGAATTAACAAACGACTATTATTACCCGTTATGTTTTCCAGCTTTCTCGCTTGAAAAATGCCATATTTCTTTAAAGTTTCTCGTGAGCATGAGGTTGTAATTCGTAAGTGAGAGGCGAGGAGCGACTTGCGAAATTTCGAAGCGAATGGACGACGTACGGCCCCGGGCGTGACCTTCTTGCGCGCTGTCATCCCGACTGTGTTCCATGGGTCCAAAGAACTTTTCTTTCACCTGCCCGTACCCCATAAGTTGCCTTGAGATTGGTGGCCGGTCTAGCCTGAGGCCGAAGTAAGGCGCGAGCGAAGGCATAGAGCATGCCAGTGGTCTTGGAGCGTATGAACAGTTCCGAAATCCGAAGCTCTTTTCTTTCACCCCACTCACCGCACCCAGAAAATATCGATGATGAGGCCCTTGATGAGGCCTGCAATTCCGATGCCTGTCAGTACGCTCCGGGAGGGCCCGCCCACACATCGCGACCTCGCCTCGGAAAGCAACCCTCGTTTTCGATCGAGAAGCACTTTATGCTTCCGCCCATTCTCTACGCTGCTCACCTTCCTTTTTCTACATATCAATTGAACTGTCGCTACCCTTTAATACACTGAGGTGCTTAGACCACTGCGCACTCGCTGCTCGTAGTCTACCTGGCTTCACATTGCAATGATGATCCCCGCGCCTTGCGCCGGACCCCCTCTTTCGTCACCGGTGCCGCGCAGCATCACCCTCGGACAGCCAGGCAGTGATACTCGAAGATGACGAGACCCCCGCTCTCGGTAGTAACTTCGCCTCGCGTTGGCACGAAGAGGGTACTCCTAGCCTTGTCCATACCATGAAATACGATATCAAACAACTTCAGATGCTTTTGTGAACGCCCAGAAGTTGGACCTACTAGTAGTACGGCACTCATATATCAACAATGGAGATGGTCGGAGTCTCTGGTCCGACATCGGTAAAGTAGACACACATCATGATGTGGGCGTAACGATTAGAGTGCTACATTCTATTCGATACGACACCGTGCCCGATGGTCTAATAGCAATTGTGTAATCTTCTTTCTGGGTCGTTTTGAATCAAGTTTTGATGCAATCTGAACCGGGGTCAAACCTTCATCATCCTCCACATCCACATCTGCACCATTTTCGAGGAGGCGCACGGAATCGGCATCGGGTAGCGGACGAGATGCTAGTAGCCGGTGCAAAGGTGTCTTGCGGTTCCCGTCGTATGCGTTGACACCCGCCCCGTTCTTAATCAAAAGGTGTATGACGGGTACGGAGTCCAGCCACCACGATAACGACGACGCCAGATGCAAAGGTGTCAATTGGCTCCTATCTCTTGCATTGACATCCGCCCCGAGTTGGATCAATAGTTGCACAGTTTCAGCATGCCCGTTGGACGATGCCAGATGCAAAGGCGTCGACTCACTCTCATCCTGTGTTTTGATATCAGCCCCGTGCCGGATCAATGCCTGCACAGTCCCAGCTCTCCCCCAGAGGGCCGCCATATGCAAAGGTGTCTGTTGGTGGTAATTCCGTGCGTTGACATCTGCCCCATTCTTGATCAATAACCACAAGATGTCGATGTGTCCACCTTTCGCAGCTTCGTGCGCTGGAACAATTTTGTCCAACTTTGTCACGGCGTTGACATCTACACCGTGCTCCATTAAGGTTCGAATAAGCTCCAGGCGTCCTCTCGCCGCTGCGAAGTGAAGTGGAGTCTTGTGGTCATAGTCTTGCGCATTCACATCTGCGCCGATGTTTAGTAGCCATTTTGTGACATCCATAAATCCATCACTCGATGCAGCGTGCAGTAGAGTGCGACCTTTGTAGCCAATAGGTAGGGTCGCGCCATGCCGATGTAGTAGCTCTGCATCTCGAAAGTGTCTGTTGCACAATGCTGCCACCAGTGGACTCTTGTTAACACCGACACTCGCATTTACATGTTGTGGATACTCGGTGATGAGATGATTTGTTAGGTCATGAAGTCCGTATAATGCAGCGTAGTATAGGCACAATGAAGCTGTGTCTTCAAGTTTGCTCAAACTTGAAGCAGTAGATTCTGGGGCAAGTTCCGGTGGCGGATGAAAAACATTCGCCGATGACCTTGTTGATGACACAGGTAATAGTTCCGGGGGAATGACATCATGTACATGGAGGCTTGTCATTGATAGCCTTGGTGATGACACAAGTGATGGTTCCGGGGGGATGAACATATCTTCATCTTCCTGTAAGAAAGTATTGTCTTTGCTCGATGGAGTAGATTCTGGGGAAAGTGGTGGAGGCCTGTGAAAGTGGAGTCTTGTCGTCGATGACATTGATGATGACCTTGACGATGAGCTTGGCGATGGATCTGGGGGAATGAACATTTCATCTTCACCCCATATGAAAGTCGACCATTCTCTGTCAATGTGTGACGACTCGAACCATGCTGTGAAATATGGTCTATCTGGATCAAAAAGACGACACATTCCATCTTTTACATGTGTTGATACATTCTCGAACTGGGCATGATCTATCCAGTTCTGGGTGGCATAGCTAAATAAAGGAGAGCTACCATCATTGTAATTGGGCTGAAGAAGAATGGCCAAGCAAGCCTGTGCCATGACAGTGTGGGCTGGCTCGAGATGGATATGAAACCGGGAAATATCTGCTTTTAGTTTGGCAAGGCGA
>QFDV01001951.1:0-10575 GCA_003315845.1 Lactarius trivialis
ACCGACATGTACGCTACATTTACACATGGGTTTTACCGACTACTACGGACAAAGTTTGCGTCATTATGTGTCTTGGGAAGATGCAGCAAGGTGTTGTTGAACTTTCAAGTCAACATTTGCCTCTCGATAGGCCAGCTCTGCTTGAGTTATAGCCAATTTTGGTGACATCTTTGAGAGACATAACAAAGTGGCATGCTTGAAGATAAGGATAGCAGCTTCCACAAAGGTTAAATAAATACAATCCAAAAATGACAAAGTGAGA
Organism: Lactarius trivialis; assembly: GCA_003315845.1. Classification (NCBI taxonomy): domain Eukaryota; kingdom Fungi; phylum Basidiomycota; class Agaricomycetes; order Russulales; family Russulaceae; genus Lactarius; species Lactarius trivialis. Next base: position 263 of record QFDV01001951.1, read on the forward strand.
TACCAAGGATCAAATGATCACCACTATGATTAAGGCCAATGGTGGTGAACTAGAAGGATAAAGAGCATAAGCCATTGAGACAGATGGTAGCAATACAAAGATGATAACACATTTTGAATGGTGGGAAATGACATAACCATCTTGAGCTTATTAAAAAGTGAGACCTTTACTTGGGTAAATGGATAAAGAGCCTTTACACACTGGAGAATAAAACATGGACATTCTTAGCAGGCTAGAAGAGAGCATATACGCACATGCTAGTAGGTTAGAGATGAGTATCACAAGTGGTGAGGCAAGAACAAGCATCATCAGCTGGCTTGGAACACAGTAAGGCTAAGCAGCCACCCACATACTGAGGAGCCAAGGACAGGCATCATCAGTGGGCTTAACACACAGTGAGCATGATGTCCAGCAGCCACTCACTCCCTGGAGAGGCAAAGACAGGCATCATCAGCAGGCTTGAAACACAGTGAGGTCCAGTAGCCACTCACAATCTGGAGAGCCAAGGACAGGGATCATCAACTGGCTTAAAACATAGTGAGGTCCAGCAGCCACTCACTTCCTGAAAAACCAAGGACAGGCATTATCAGCAGGCTTGAAACATGGTAAGGTCCAGCAGCCACTCACTCCCTGGAGAGGCAAGGACAGGCATCATCAGCAGGCTTGAAACACAGTGAGGTCCAGCAGCCACTCACTTCCTGGAGAGCCAAGGCAGGCATCATCAGCAGGCTTGAAACATAGTGAGGTCCAGCAGCAGCCACTCACCCACTGGAGAGACAAGGACAGGCATCATCAACAGGCTTGAAACACAGCAAGGTTCAGCAGCCACTCACTCCCTGGAGAGCCAAAGACAGGCATCATCAGCAGGCTTGAAACACAGTGAGGCCTAGCAGCCACTCACGTCCTGGAGAACCAAGGACAGACATCATCAGCAGGCATGAAATACAGTGATGCCAGCAGCCTTGCACTCACAAACTGGAGAGCCAAGGATAGACATCATCAGCTGGCTTGAAACACAGTGAAGTCCAGCAGCCACTCACAAACTGGAGAGGCAGGGACAGGCATCATCAGCAGGCTTGAAACACAGCAAGGTCCAGTAGCCACTCACAATCTGGAGAGCCAAGGACAGGGATCATCAGCTGGCTTGAAACACAGTGAAGTACATCAGCTACTCACTCCCTGGAAAGCCAAAGACAGGCATCATCAGTGGGGTTGAAACACAGTGAGGTCCAGCAGCCACTCACATCCTGGAGAGCCAAGGACAGGGATCGTCAGCAGGCTTGAAACACAGTGAGGTGCAGCAGCCACCCACTTCCTGAAGAACCAAGGACAGGCATTATCAGCTGGCTAGAAACACAGTGAGGCCTGGCAGCCACTCACTCTCTGGAGAGCCAAGGACAGGCATCATCAGCAGGCTTAAAACACAGTGAGGTCCAGTAGCCACTCACATCCTGGAGAGCCAAGGACAGGGATCATCAGCAGGCTTGAAACACAGTGAGCTTCAGCAGCCACTCACCTCCTGGAGAGCCAACAACAGGCATCATCAGCAGGCTTGAAACACTGTGAGGTCCAGCAGCCACTCACATCCTGGAGAGCCAAGGATAAGCATCATCAGCAGGCAGTGAGGCCCACCAGCCACTCACCCACTGGAGAGTCAAGGACAGGCATCATCAGTGGGTTTGAAACACAGCGAGGTCCATCAGTCACTCACCCACTGGAGAGACAAGGACAGGCATCATCAGCTGGCTTGAAACACAGTGAGGTCCAGCAGCCACTCACATCCTGGAGAGTCAAGGACAGGCATCATCAGCAGGCTTGAAACACAGTGAGGTCTAGCAGCCACTCACTTCCTGAAGAGCCAATGCAGGCATCATCAACAGGCTTGAAACACAGTGAGGTTCAGCAGGCTGCGCCACTCACCCACTGGAGAGCCAAGGACAGGCATCATCAGCTGGCTTGAAACACAGTGAGGAGGTCCAGTAGCCACTCACATTCTGGAGAGCCAAGGACAGGCATCATCACTGAGCTTGAAACACAGTGAGGACTCACTTTCTGGAGAGCCAAGGACAGGCATTATCAGCTGGCTTGAAACATGGTGAGGTACATCAGCTACTCACTCCCTGGAGAGCCAAAGACAAGTATCATCAGTGGGCTTGAAACACAGTGATGTCCACCAGGCACTCACCAACTGAATAGCCAAGGACAAGAATCATCAGCAGGCTTGAAACACAGTAAGGTCTGGCAGCCACTCACCCACTGGTGAGCCAAGGACAGGCATCATCAGCAGGTTTGAAACACAGTGAAGTCCAGCAGCCACTCACCCACTGGAGAGCCAGGGACAGGCATCATCAGCAGGCTTGAAACACACTGAGGTCCAGCAGCCACTCACCTCCTGGAGAGCCAAGGACAGGCATACATAATCAGCAGGCTTGAAACACTGTGAGGTCCAGCAGGCACTCACTTTCTGGAGAGCCAAAGACAGGCATCATCAGCTGACTGGAAACACAGTGAGGTCAAGTGGGCACTCACCAACTGGAGAGCCAAGGACAGGCATCATCAGCAGGCTTGAATCACAGTGAGGTCCAGCAGCCACTCACATCCTGGAGAGCCAAGGACAGGCATGACATCAGCAGGCTTGAAACATAGTGAGGGCCAGCAGCCACTCACAAACTGGAGAGCCAAGGCCAGGCATCATCAGCAGGCTTGAAACACAGTGAGATCCAGCAGCTACTCACATACTGAAGAACCAGGGACAAGCTTCATCAGCAGCTGAGGCTTGAAACAGAGCGAGCTCCAGCAGCAACTCACAAACTAGGAGTTGGGCAATATTGAGCATCATGACAAGTTAAGACTTTATCAACACTTGCCCAAATATATGGAAATGGAATAAGACATTCCCGAACTATAGCTTTTACAGGTCTGACCCCGAATCCAGCAGAAAGGACCCTACAATGTTAGTTGAGTTCATTACCCACTTGGGCCACTTCACTTGTTCAATGGGCACACTCACCAATCCAAAGCTGTTTTAACACTCAACTCTACATTACTCCTTTGTGTGGCAAAAAGCATCAATGCAATAATATCCTCATTCAGTGCCACAGCTGTCTTCTCAATTAGATCATTGCAGGACCTATTTTCCTTGTGCATCTCTGCGAAGATCATCAACATGGAACACTGGCATTTCACTGAACTCACTCTCTAATCGCACAAATCTAACGTCATCACCAAGGGGATGCAGGTAATGCTTTTGAAACAGTTTCTCTGCCACTTCAGGTAGATCACCATCTGGGTATTCATTTGGGTAATCTGCCAAATTCATTCCGACATTGCATAAGAACTGGTCATATTTGGTGAACACCGCAATGACCGGAACTTTAAAGTTAAGTGTTAAATACAGTCGGCGCGGATTTCGTGACAAGTTGACAACGCACCATTCTGGTCGGGGCAGATGTCATGGAAAAATTTCAGATCAAGTTGTGGTCGCTGGTTGTCCATTGGGACGCAGAACCTCAAAATATGACCTCAGTTGTTGTAATCATGAACACTCAAGTGTCCGAACCATATCGCGTGCAATTTGTCTCGCAGTCGCCTTTCTCCACACTTGCGTCGAATGAATTCCTGCAAAATCCCGAGTTCCTCCGCGCTACCCGACTCGATTCCGCGAGAATAAAAACGTAACCCTCATGCTTGGAGAACACAAGTTCGTCGTCGATACTATGCTCGCCTCGCTGGTTCTATGTTTAGAGGCAACCGAAGAGATGTATGGTTGTCACTAACCTCTATGGATGGGTCAAGTGTAACCTGGTCGGCAGTGAAATTAGACTCAAGCTCACAGACAAAAGGAAAGACCACGAACCTCCTCTCTCCCCTTACTAGGCTCAGGATGTCGCCGGTAAATAACGGGACTCTGCGTAGTTTCACAGACTCTTTGTAGGATAGACGTCTTGCCTGCGTTTGCCCTTCCTATAATAAGGACCCGGAACTGGAATTTTGGAATTTGGGGACGGGATTGTTGAGAGTCCATTGGAGCGACGGTTTGGTTCAAGTTGGTTGATACTAGTACTCGTGTACTCGGTCGGTAAGTGTTCCAGTCACACGATCACGTCGCTCAACCAGCCCAAGTCAACGTCTTGATTCTGCCAGTGTCTTCAAATCCATTCGCAACCTTCCAGAGCTTGTTCCAGAGCGCTTTTCCCCATAACACGTATCGGATCGGTAGGGCAGTGTGCCTTTTCTTCATAGGTCTTGCCTATTTATTCCACCTGCGGACCGTTGAGATATCATCCACACCACCCCCAGTAGACCCATCGGTACATAGAGCGTCTGACCAGACCACGACCCTCGCATTTTATTCCTCATGTATGACATCGTGAGTTGTGTTTCCCTTTCTCTTTCGCATCCCCCTCTTACCCGCTCTCTACCCGGAACACCAAGATCCCATTCGAGAATTGACCAAAGACTGCCTGCTCAACAACATCACGGCCTGGTCATAACTTGAAGTGGCTTCTCACCAACAAAGGAACCACACGCACGTGCGTATACAGAACAGACGAGGCAGGCCATACGGCCCGTACCTCACGGCTACAAGAAATCCAAGCACTGCCCGCTCAACGCCGATCTACGAGCGCGTGAACAAGACCCCAGGTGCGCTCCTACGCACGGCTTTCACGAACATCCCACGCGTAAACAGGACGAACGACGAGATCCTCCGGGCGTCCATCATTTCACGTACGTCTGCTTGTCCACCTTCTCCTGCCCTTTCCTCTCACAGGACGTGTCGAGGACAGACAGATCGCACAGTCCGATGCACCGCAGCTGGCGCTTCTCCCGCTTGTTCTCCCGGATTCCGTCTGAAAATTGGTCGGTCGCCAGGCTGAACGACGCGTTCGACCGGTCCATCGTGCCGGCGGGGCGACGCGCTAGCGGCTAGCCGCTGCTCTTCCGAGCCTTGCTTGACCCAGCGCTCTGCGCTACACTCATCCCCGTGTTTGCGTGAGTCCATGTGTGCGCTAAAGCATGTAGGACGGTCGCACAGTTTTCTCAGCGCCTCGGAGCGGAGCCACGGTGTAGTGAGTGCTCCCTTTGTGCCCGGGGCTGATGACACCGTGACGGAGGATGTAAATGTGGCCAAGGCAGCACTTGCGAGGGCCGTCGAGGAGAATCGATACAGTACTCAATCCTGCGGTCGATGATGTTACTGCAAACAGAGAGTAACGTGTGCCTGCTCCCCATCTAGCGGAATTACAGAGGACAGCGTTCGATGTTATCTAAGACGTAGCGAGGGTATGCGCATATATGTCACGAAGGTCCTATCACTTCCCACCTACACGCCGTTCTCGTGAGGTGTTGTCCCCCAACTTGAGCCCGAGGCCCAGTCCTACCGCACAGACATAGAAATCACATCCAGCAACGCAGCATGGTCCGCATGCGCATCGAACACCGTCGCGTGATCAAGCTTGGGAAATAAAGCACCACCTCCAGCCCGTCGCGCGCTCAGCGGGCCGGCGAGCATGAACCGCCATTGGATGCTCACAGACTCGTGGTCCTGGCAGGTCATTCTTACGGCACATTTGTTCTTGCGCACCTCCCACAAAGGCAGCAAAGCACGACCTCGCAAGGCGCAGAACAACCACCACAGGAGGAGAATTTCACAAGTGCCAAGGAGCCGATCATCGTCGCGGCGCTGCTGATCGACCCGATCCCATTCCTGCTCCCCCACCCCGCAGAACGAATGACAGCTGTGGTACTTTGTAAAACTTGCGGCTGTACGGGATGGCCTGTGGTGGAGGTGGGTGAAACGATGTCTGGAGCGCTCAGAGAACCGTTCCGGTTAGCGAGAGTGTCGGATTCGAAGGATTTTAAAAGAAACTTCGAAGCGAGTGGATCATTGCGCGCGACTTCAGGGTTTTTGCCTTTAAGGTATTCTCGGAATAGATCTCTGTGTTCTGGGTCACACTGGAAGTCGCCGCAATACGAGCACAAGAGTCGGTATGTATGCTCGCTTACAAGGTGGTTTTTGAGTTCTTGCGACTGTGTGACACGTCCAATTTCCAAGTAGCTGCACTGGAAACGATTAGTGCCAACCGACGGACGACAGCAGAGAGACCTCCTGCGGCCTTGGGAGAGAGAACTCTGGTGCAGTGATACACGAGGAAGTAGACGGTCAAATACGTGGGGTAAACACACCAGCCATGAGAAAGACGCAAGCATACATGACGGAATGCATGACGAGCTTCACGTTACCCTGATAATTTCTACTCGTGCCACGAATGATTCTAAAGAGGGTGCGAGGGCAATTCCATATCGCAGGGAGGAACTGGGCCCGTCGCCTGGTCGCCTGGTCCGGATCAGCTACACCGGAGTGGAATCAGAGATAGTTTTATTAGCGGCCTTGACGATAGTGTTAGTGTAAGGAGCAGGAGAGGCTTATATGAATCTACTTGTCCCTAAAATCAGTCGTTGAGGCTGTTGAAGCAGCGTGAACAAACAAGGTCGTGACGTCGAGTTGTGGCCAGCTGTCGTAATCCTGTCCCACGGGACCAAATAAATGCGCACTTCTCCTGGACCCCATCACAACACGAAACATCCGATCTACTGTGCGCACATTCGGAAGCTCCGCGTCATAGACCGACCACTTCAATGCCATATCATCTCCTCCGAGCGCCCGTCGGCCTAGGCCGTTGCTCCTTCCAATACGACCAGTTTGGCGTCATTTATTTTACCCACCAATCCCCGACCTGTTGCCGCTTGGCTGTGTCCTAGAGTTGTCAGTCAGCGTGTTAGTCCTGATCCTTCCGTTTTAAGAATGCTTGGTATCTCAAAGACGTCTGTCTACTCGCATCATCGGAGTGGGTCTCATGAGTCATGACTTCCCATCTTGGGTGGTTGGGTCAAATTTACAAGGTATGGCTGCGTTAGTTCGAGTTTATCGTATTCGCTGACTTGGCTAGGGTTCCGGTATCCACTTTAAAATGCTCTAACCGAGAAAAGAACTACCTCTCCGCGCATACATTTTGTCCGTTCTACAGGTCACACGCCATCACTGCAGCGTGGAATCACCCTTCACGAACTGGTTACCGCCTGTGCATTTAGATCGACTAGACCATTAGTCCATTCCGCAGCATATATCCCGCCACTTCCGCCACCCAAAGCGCTGAGCTCTCGGGTTTCCATATGAATGAATGTTTCGGTCCAGCCTATGCACCCCCTCATGACGCCGTATGTGGCTTTGTTGTTCTGTGCTGCTCTAGTGCTTGTATGCGTCGTGTGTCCATACCCCTGTTTGGGCCCGTGCACTCTAACAGTATAAAAGTGTGTTTAGTGTAGTCTTGGGCGGTCATCATCTCTCTCTCTCATATTTAATCGTGTTTGCTATTTGGAGTCTCTATGCCATCCTCCTTAGAGCCACTCGAACTAGAACCCCCGATCGAAGCATGTCGTTTCGCCCTCTACGTGCTCTGCAAGCAAGAGGAACTCAAACCTCGGGAAGAACCGCGGCTGGTCAATGACTTGAATAGGGGCTCCACTGTGTTTATCGACTTCGAGGCGGTACCAGGAGAGGTTGTTCTGCACCGCGCCATTTCACACTTTCGCGGGAGAGATACTAACGGCACCACAGGAGTTTCGGCTCTTCGTGCGCCACGACAGCCCCGTTGACGCCAGCGCAGATATCTCTTTCGATGGCAAATCCTTGGGGAAGTGGTCTGTGGCACACGATTCCGAGGTGTGGCATAACATAGCCAGCGATTCTCTCTTCCATTTTCAAGACTCTTACGGTACGAACTCTCTCGCATCCCAGTGATCTTCTACGGGACAAACCCACAGATAGTCGGTCCGAGCCAAGCACGTTCGAGATCAAGTTTCAATACCTATCCCGAGTCACCGAAGGGCAGGATCGGGATGTCTTGGTTCCCACAGTCGTGCGCGAGCCGTCTATGGAGGATGGACCAGGTTGGGTGCAGTCCGTATTCGATTTCCTTTCCCCGAATGAGTGTAAACATTGATTGCCTGTAGACCGAGCGATGAACTGATGCAAAGTCAGTTCGAAGTGGTGGACGACGATCCATTTTTGACCTTCGTCATCTCGATGTACCCGCCACCCGCGACGTCTTCTCCACCCGCGACGTCTTCTCCACCGGCGACGTCTTCCCCACCTGCGACGTCTTCCCCACCCGCGACGTCTTCCCCACCCGCGACGAGTTCCCCGCTCATGACGAGCCCCCAGCCCACAACGCCAACCTCTCCACTCTCGCCCACCTCCGTACACACGACGAGTTCTTTAACCACGACAAGCACCTTATCCACGACGAGCACGGTATCCACGACGAACACAGTGTCCACGACGAGCACTCTATCAACGACGAGCACTCTATCAACGACGAGCACCTTAAGCACCTTATTCACGACGAACACCCTGTCCACAACCCCCACAACCCCCACGTCAAGCTCCCCTTTTCTAACGCTGTCCGCACCCACCACTTCCACTCCTTCCGTTCTCACACTACCTGCCGCATATACAGACTCGGAGCCGGCTCCTGGTTCGCCAGTCCTTTTTGTTACGCATAGTACCGAGGCATGCTTCCAACCGCTCGCAGTATCAACGTTACCTTCAGGGTGCGACCCCGCCACCAATCTAATTAGTCCAGCCTTTATCTCCCAGGTGTGTGTAAATCACTCTCCGTTTCCGCATATAATTACACTTACCTCTTCCCGCCGGCCGCGAATGTACGATGGACACCACAAAAGATGTCAGACGACGAGCTCCAAGAAGCGCTCTCAGAGTACGGGAAGTCCAGCCTTCTCCTCCCTCCTCGTCTCGTCCCTGGCTTCCGGGGAAAACTCTCAATGGCGGACTTTTGTCGTAGGTATGAGCTGCCGGAGGATATCCCGCTCTTGTTGGCACAGATAGGGATCAAGGATGCGCACGGCCTCAGCAGCAAGCGCCTGAGCGATCTGCGAGACAAGGGAATGGCTCCTAGATCTACCAAGATGCTACAGCTGGCCGTTATCCGATTCTCCTCTGATTGTGACTCGGCGTCGTGAGTGGGGGACGACTGTATCTAAGTTATCGTCTTGGTCGGAACCCGAGCGGCTGTGACCGGACCATGGACCATTTTGATACCTTGACTGTATGTGTACAGTAATTACGTTGTATTTATTCTCGCATATGTATCCTTACTCCCGGTTAATGAAAACCTTGCAATTCCGTAATAGGCCGACACGAGCAAGTAAGTTAGTCAGGACGGCTGTTGCTTAATTGGCGGCGCAGGGCTGAACCTGTCCTGTCGTCCATGGCGTAGTATCTGCTTTTCAGAAGTAGCTTTACCAATCTCCCCATGTCCGAAAAAGCTCGTGCTTCGCACAGTAGTACGCAGCCGAAAACGTGCCGTTCTCGCCGGTTGGGTATACTGTATTTGTCCCCAAAAAACACCGTCGGGGATACCTAGACCGATGCAAGGCTGCGTCGACAAGCACGTCTTGGCCGGCTATCGTAATCCTGTCCCACGGCACCAAATAAGTGCACATGCTTGTTTTTTTTCTCTTTCTCCTGGCACCGCATCTCAACACGAAACATCCGATCTACTTGTGATTTGCGCACATTCGGACGCTCCGCGTCATAGACCGACCACCTCAATGCCATATCATCTCCTCCGATCGCCCGTCGGTATAGGCCGTTGCTGCTGACAATACGACCAGTTTGGTGTCATTAATTTTACCCACCAATCCATGAAGCCTTGTTGGCGCTTGGCTGTGTCCTAGAGTTGGTCAGCGTGTCAGTCCAGATTCTGAGCATGCTTGGTATCTCGTTTTAGCAAATTTCCCATGTATGTGTCACGAGACCACGACGCGTCGTCCCGATGTGGCAACGAAACTCACTAGACCGGTGACCGTCTGTATATGAGGGTAAACCGTCGATATCCAGACCGGTAAAGCTGAGTTTAAATTACTATAGCGTTGGAATCCGTGCCTTCCTATTTCGGCCTCCCCACCAAATTTGACCTGCCCTAAACTAAGTTCCGAAAGTGGTAATGCTGTATAATACGCACTTGAATTACAATATACGCGCATATACGAGCCTCTACTGTATACGCGCCTCTTGACGCGCCTTGTTACGCGCTCACCATGTTGCCTCGCTCGTCCTCAGATATTTTGGCTTCAGCGTCCAAACCAAGACGGACACGCTCTGGGTTCGAGAAGGTCATATCTTTTGCATCGCATTCAAGCTCGGGAGTTTCTGGTCACGGTTCTGCTAATGTCGGGAATCCCGGCTCATTCGTCGGTGCTGGCTCAAGTCAACACCACTTTGAGGTCTC
>QFDV01001959.1:0-10822 GCA_003315845.1 Lactarius trivialis
AAGCGGAAGGTTATCCTGTTCAAGGATTCGAGTGCCAACAAAGGTCTGTTACTTTGGTCACTCTTAGGGCCTTCTATCTGAGTAATCAAATCCGAGCACAGGTGGCGTGACCAGCTCATCTCTCGAGGTGCTTGCCGGTCTCGCATTATCCACGGAAGAATACATTGACCTCATGATGTTCAAAGACGGCAAGCTGAGCGATTTCTATCAGAGTTATGTCAAGGACATCCGGGCGAAGATCTCTGAGAACGCCGCGACCGAGTTTGTCTGCATCTGGCGCGAGCACCAGCGGCTGCAGGGCGCTAAAGCGCGCACGATCATCTCGGACGACCTGTCGAGCACGCTCAACAACCTCCAGGCAGAGCTCGAGGGCTGAGATCTGTTCGACGACCTGCCCAGCCGCGAGGGCATGTTGCGCCGCGCGATCGCAAAGACGCTCGTCGACAAGATCGGTACAGACTCTTATGGAACCTGTCAAGAACTATTTAATATTTAAGTACGATACAGTTAGGCAGAGTGCTCTGTGGCGCAGTGGTAAGATGTGTGGCCGGATTAGGCTTAGTCAGATTTGTAAAGCTACGCGTTCGAATCCGTTGCAAAGCAGTTTAATATTTGTAGGGTAAAATTAAAAGATGCGATATCTAATAATAATCGGTAATCAAAATCAAAAGCTAGTTAGTTATGTTGTGATTTTTCTGACCAATCGGGATCTAGATTATAAGTGATTATAAGATTGCACCAATTATAAGCACCTGTAATTATTTGTTGATGTAAAAGTACATAGAATCTACAAAAGTGATTACAATTATTCCGAGAATTGTAATTGATTTCGAAATCAGCGAGGCAGAGTAAGCGATAATAATCCGATAGTCAATTGCGCCGCTTTTGGTGATTATAAGTAATTATAATTACTGACCAGTGTCACGGGTTTTTGCTGTTGAACGGAATGGTAGGTTGTTTATGCCTCAGTCCGAGTCTGAGTCGGAGCTAGAGGAACTAGCGGTCGAACGTGACGTGTCCTGGCTGGTTTGGTTGCAACGATTGCGATAGTTTACCAGGTCACACAGTGCCTGCCCTTTGAATAACCGCAACCCTTCTCCAAGGTATTCGAATGTCATGGGGTAATTCAGGGTGAGATGAGCCGCACTCTCCATTTCTGGAACCAGGCCCATGCTATTCGCGATGGCATATGCACTGAAGGCTTCAGTCCCAACTGGCGCAGCAGGGAACGTTCCAAGTTTGATCGCAGCACGAATATTGGATTGAACCGACACCATGTCGTATTTCTGGCAGGCAGCGAGTAAGGCAGACATCATTTCATAAGAGCTCGGTATGACGGGGGAAATGGGATAAAGCAATGAGATGAGGCTGTTCAGCAAACCTAAGCCCTCGGATAATTGGACTACAGGAAGGCCGTCAACATGTTCGCTATCGGGTGGCTGGGGAAGAGAGAGCAGATCTTCGAAAAATGACAAGCAGTGACTTGTGGACACGGAAGGTGACTTGGTCGGACGACCGGATTACAATACTTGCATCGGGTACGTTCAAACACGACGGCACGGATGGAGGATCTGGCTCTTCCTTCACGAAAGCCAAAGTCGAAACTGCATATGGTGTTCCTAGTGATTTGCCGTCCCGTCCTCGAAGCCTGAAGACGGACTAAGACGGCCGTCGGAAACCGGGACGAGACTGAGACGACTTCACAGACTGGCAGGTCTCAAGTCCAAGGCTTCGTTTTTGGCAAGTGGCTCCCACGGCCGTAGGTCCCCGTCTTTGTTTTCCTTGGCAACGCGTCTTAGGCCCGCTCACCATCACATCACATCATGATTTGCAAGTTTGCACGATCTGCACAACTACCTCAGAAACTGTTTCGTCAAGTCAATGTCAAGTCAAGATTCTCACTTCGCAAAGTGATTTGCTATATGATCCGCAGCATCATCCGCTAAGTAGTATTTATTCTCGACAGTTCCAATTTTTTTTCTCACTGACAACCCACTTTCCGATGTCTTTTCGACCCTCACGGAGGATATTCCCTGCTGCCAAACTTACCTCTGACAACGCTGGTGAGCTCGAGCTCTCTTCTCATCGCAGGGCCGTAGCATCGGCATCCGCTGTGTCAGCAGCCCCCCAGCTGGATTGCAGGCCAGCCGCCTTGCCAGCCACCATATCCTCTCTCCCGCCTGAGTCCTCACAACCCCCGTCAACGGATACTGAAGACGATTCAAGTTCAACACCAGGTTCTGCGTTGTCACAGGTGCGCAGCTCTTCAAAGCGCCCATCACTCGGCACCAGCATCCAGAGCTCGCTTTCCTCTGAGAGTATCATCACTATTACTTCCACCTCCTCTTCCGATGCCCCCGACCCCAACATTACACCAAAACCGAAGAAGCCGAAAACTTCAGGCATTCAAGAGGCACGCACTGATGGCTCGATCATAGACATTGACGATATTGAAGACCCACAGACCAAGCGCTTAAACAAGTCCGACCCCACTGCCGATATCAAGTATTTCTTCAGTCGTCTACCAGGTCTGAAGTGCATGAAGTGCAACCTTTGCATGTAAGTTATCTCTTTTTTTTACGACCCTCATTCTCTTACGATTATCATAGAGAATCATGGCGATGAAGGCGTTGATGACGACGAATGAGGTAGCTCAAGAGGTAGCTTCTTAGATACTTAAGAACAATTATATTCTTGCAAACGTGATAGCTATATATACACCAAGTTTGGGCCATAAGACTGGGAAGCCGTGGTCAGCCGAGTCTTGTAGGCTGTGGGAGGCCTAAGACACTGAGGATGACAGGTACAGTCTTGGTCCCCAAAATTACCGGGCCTAAAGACCCCAAGAGACGGGCCGAATGACCGTCTTTCGAGCCGGGACGGGACGGCAAATCACTAGTCTCGTAGGGACAGCACCCAGATGCTGGACAAGCCCTCGTTACTGCTTGTTGCCCAACCAGACGATTCTCTTCCAGGCGTGAAGGGAGAGATCAAGGTCATACAGCGAGTGCTCAAAGGGCGGGCCAAGGTGAGCGGTCTTGTCTCTAGTGGGGCAACACCCTCTTCCGTTGTCGAGGGCCTCGAGGGCTGTCAGTTTGCCCACTTCGCATGTCATGGAGTGCTAGAGACAGGAAAGCCATTCGAAGCTTCTTTCGAACTCCATGGGGGATCGCGTCTTACCCTGCTCGACATTGTACAGTCTCGACTTCCGCATGCCGAATTTGCATTCCTATCTTGCTGTCATGGTGCAGAAATCACGGAAGAAAGGACTGCTGACGAGGCGCTTCACCTTACTGCCGCGATGCAATATTGTGGATTCCGAAGCGTAGTTGGGACAATGTGGGAGATGGCGGATACGGACGGGCTAGACCTGGCCAAGAGCTTCTATGACTCGCTATTCTCCAGCCAAGAGGCACTGGGAGGTGTGCCGTACCATGAGCGATCTGCCTACGCACTGCGGGACGCCACAGTGAGACTGAGGAGGAAGAGAGGGATTTCCTTGGAACGATGGGTGAATTTCGTGCACTATGGCGCTTGACTGACTTGACCACTTGCTTCATTTGTACCATGTGTTTTCGGTTCGTTCAATTTACAGCGTACATTCAAATCCGGCGTTGACCAGTGCTTAGAATGGTTCGGATCTATCGTGGATTTCTTTTTCACATGGTACTTAGTTTAGATGTACTTCTTCCTTTATCTTGTTGTTGTCTTACCGTCACCGGTCATCGGTCATCAAGCGATGCTGCCACCAAACTTGCACCAAACATTTTTTCACGTGTGCAGTATTAGATCATCGGATCATCCACCCACCGCTCCACCGTGATTTCCGTTTGACTCTGACGACGACTACTGTTCAGTAACGTGCATTCCGCCCATCAACTCTCTTCAATTGCGCGTTCCGGCTACTAGGAAGCCGCACGAGTTCTACGTACAACGTTCACGGCCCCTGTCACGACTGCCCCTCGGTGGGGTGCTCCATGAACGACACCGTTTCGCACTTTGGTTATTTTGTCAATTAACTTCACGAAACACAGAACAATCAAGGAGTTATGCCAAAATCTAAGCTCTTCATGTCTGAGGTCGCAGAGGTGTCACCGGCTGCCCCCGCCCCGCGCTCCGCGCCTGCCCCTGTTGCCCCTGCATCCTCCAAAAACGGTTCCCCTCCCGACTACTACGCCCCAAATATCGGTTTCAATTTTGGTTTCAATAATCAGCAGAATACAACCGTGGCAGCTGGAAGGTTGCCTGAGGAGATCTATACGAGCACGCTACCATCGTGGCGTGCGGCCCTCCGGCGCAAATGCCTCGCGGTGGTTGAGTGGGAAAGCGAAGTCATTGCCCAATGGCAGGTGCGTCGGTTTTTCCTCCTTTTGTACCTCAGATTAGGATAGGAAATTACAGGCGCGGGTACGGTCTCCATGGCTAGACACCTACTTTTTGCAGACGTCCATGCTCGGAACACATACCTTCTTTCTCGTATTTCTCCCCGTGTTTTTCTTCTTCGGACACCACGAACTAGGAAGGGGGTGAGAATTTTGTCCCGATTCTGCTTCACGGTGCTGATTGTATTTGGCAGCCTTTGCTATGCCCTCGCCTTTGGTGTTTATATGTCGTCGTTTTTGAAGGACCTGGTGTGCTCTCCGAGACCCTACGATCCTCCGATCGTGCGACTTAGTAAGTTCGTGAAATCATTGCTATCTCTCTCGACTGAATCCTGCTCATTAGCCGTTGGAAGCCATCACCTCGAGTATGGCTTCCCCTCGACCCACTCTACGAATTGCACCTCCATGGCGCTGTTCCTAGGTGCACACGTCTACGATCTCTATCGCTTAGGTTCCCTCTCCACTACCGCTTTCGTCACTTGGATCGTGGTCTTGTTTGCATACGTGTTTTCAATCGTGGGCGGCCGGATATATACTGGAATGCACGGTTTTATGGATTGTTCCGTCGGCATCATACTCGGGACGATCGGCTGGTTGCTGCAACGGCTCGTGATGCCTGAGGTGGAGAAATGGGTTCAGAGTAGCGGTTGGAGTGGTGCGTGGTCATTTCCGCGTGCCGCGTTATAATCCTCTCAACTCCTAGCAGCGCCCTTGATCGTGACCGCAGTCTGCCTCCTCTTGGTCAACCAACACCCGTCACCCGTTGATGACTGCCCCTGCTTCGAGGACGCTATCGCCTTTGTCTCGGTCATCTTAGGCATCATTGCCAGTTTTTGGTGCTCGAAGCGCGTACCCGCGCTGAATTCAGACCTATTCACCTCCGTCACGCCTGGCGCGGCGCTTGACTCTCTCGCCGCAGTCACGACCTGGGTGCTGTTCGCGCTGCTGAAGCTAGTGACAGGGATATTGATCATCTTCTCGTGGCGCATTCTCGCCAAGCCGAGCGTGCAGACACTGCTGCCGCCTCTTTTCCGCTGGCTTGCGTGGGCGAGCCCCGTGCGCCTCCCGCACCGGCGGCACTACACGCCTGCGACGGAATATGTACACGGTCCGCCGCACACCCTGCGCGCCGTGCCGAGTATGCTCGACTTGGCTGTCGCAGAGCTCGTGGACGAAGATGCAGGTGTCGCGAGTGGGCGGCGCGGGGGAGAGGGCGTGGTTAAGCGGCGCAGGTCCCCGTCAGAAATTGTGCAGGAGAAGGCCGTCGCGTTTGAGGCGAGTGAGAGAGGCACAGGGGACGACGATGAGGTAAAACATTATGATGCCGATGGTACGTGTGCTCTTTCACGGCGTGCTGCCTCGTCCTTATGCTGACACGTCGGGTGGCGTGGGTTAGTTCTGACGAAGGTAGTGGTATATGCCGGCATTGGCGCTCTTGCGAATGTGGTCGTGCCGGCGATGTTTGAGGCACTCGAGTGGGGTGTCTGATGGTGCTTCTGCTGTGTACGACTGTATACTCATTCAACATTAGAATGGCCGTTCCTGTGTTATAATCTATAGGATTTGTTAATATGCTAACAAAAATACGAGCTATCATTCAGTCAGCCCATTTTTGGAACGCCTCTAGCCTGGAAACGTTCGAGTGGATGGTCATTCCTGCTTTTGCTATCCTCAAGCGAATCTTGTCGTCCCGCGTCAGATCTGCATCAGACCTGGGAAACTCATGTGTCCTTCGTCTTCAAGACCGCCTTTTTCAATGCCATTTACGTGACTCGTGGCGTCGTCAGAGTCGCACCACCGAGACGGATCTGGCGGACCTGGCGGCGCGGCCGAACCTCTGCGCGCGATGGACGCGGCGGCCCCGGGCCGACTCTAGGTTCTCGAATTCCAACAGTGAATTAAACCGCGTATGAATTAAACCGCGTAAGAAGTTACTGTACCTTTCTTTATGTCTAAGTCGTTTTTTTGCTGAAAGATCAATATCAATCAATTCCCGGGTCCGGTGTCTCCTGTTCTCAGGATCCTCCT
The DNA here is from genome assembly GCA_003315845.1 of Lactarius trivialis. Taxonomy (NCBI): domain Eukaryota; kingdom Fungi; phylum Basidiomycota; class Agaricomycetes; order Russulales; family Russulaceae; genus Lactarius; species Lactarius trivialis. Next base: position 6,411 of record QFDV01001959.1, read on the forward strand.
ACAGTACATGGTGCATCGACTAGAGAAGGAGCTACATGCAGTCACAGATGTAGTACTTGACAGCGAAACTCTGTCATTAGAGCAGCTAGCTCAGAATGACTCCTCCACATCCCTCTCATATCTACGTGCCTGCTCTACCTACATTCCTTGGTTTATTGGTTAAGACGAATATTTAATTCACCCCCACATCCTGCCTTTTGACAGTCATTTACCTATCAAGATGCAATGGCAAGTCCTCCCCATCCTACCCCACGATCATCCTCAAGCTCGCCCTGCTCCCTTTCCTGTTGTGGCAGATTTGTAGATGCACAGTCGGCCTTAATTTTTCGACCAGTTTGGCGCAGTCTCTGGGGTTTATGGATAATTCAATCACAGAAACTTAGCATGTGATGCGATTCCTGCCATTTGTATTTTTCCCCTGGTGCGTGTCCACTTGTTCCCCTCGCCGCTATGGTTGGTGTGATCGTCGTGGCATTGCTCGATCATGCACTTGCAAGAAACCCATGATACTAATCATTCGCAGAGGGCCGACACTCCCGCTGAACGACCTTTGATCATCCTGAATATCGTCCTGGAAGCTTTTGATCTCCTGTGTAGCCAGCGTAGAACCAGGTAGTCGTAGAGGTCCAAGTAGTTCCTGCGCATGCGCCCTCCGCAGCGATCCTCAAGTTGCTCTTGCAGTTCCGCTGGCACCACTTATTCCGGTTCACTTTCGTTACGTTTGTGGCGAAAGCCTTGCGCCTCTCGGGCGAGTTGGCGTGCTGCTCGGCACGTTTGTGTCCGCAGTGTTATATGATGGCATGTTGGGGCCCTCGAATGGGACAAAAGTTCTGCGGCGCCGGCGCGTTCTTCGTTCTCATGGGTGTCTGCGGCACAGAGCGTCTGGCAGCGCACAGCCGTTACGCGGGTACGGGATTTCTGAGACTGTCGTGGAGGATGGCGTTGACTCATTTTGAGGGCAATTTTATGCCCGATGGATGCGACACGGCCTGATTGTATGTGACTTTTTCATGCTTGGGCTACGACCGGGGAAACCGATTGCCGATGGTATCATTGCTCACATTGCTCACAAATGACTGACATATCTGTTTGGATATTTCATCATAGAATACCCAACATGCCGAAGTGCATGCCTTGACCGTACGTACAACCTAATGCACATTAGTGATATCATGGGCATCGCGATGCTGGAATGCCACGCCGCACCACTCTCGATAGATGCTGGAAGTAGTAGTGCGCTTGACACCATCAATGCGCTTGCCGGCAAAGCAGCCATCACGCTTTCCGGAAGTTAAAGAAGTGCGGTGGTATTCGAGTACTTGGGCATCCGTTTCCTTTCCCGATACATGGATATGCGGTCCTCGGCTGCGGCGACCGTTTGTTTTCAAAGCCCGGCGGAGAGGTGCTATCAGGCTTTTTCTAAGGCTGGGGCCCTGGGGGCTGGAACGGGATGCGTTGGCAACCTGAACCGACCGGGGTGAACGGGAGACAATTTCGAAGAAGGGAATTACAGTATCACGAGGGAGGCACGGAGAAGGAAACACTGTTTTCGTGGGTGGTCCTGACCGCACTACTACCACTAGCACCCACCCGGTGCAGGGCCAGCAGGATTCCCATCCCGCCACGTTCAAGCTTGGTAGAAGTCAAGGTATAACTGTTGGGTAACTTAGTTACTATCGGCGACTGTCGAAAAAAGAGCTGGGAACTTGAAGTAGTGATACCATGACCGAGGCAACGGGCCGCGTGATCGTACTCAGCTCGGCGCCGGCCCGGGGCCAAGCTTCGGCGCCAAACTGGCGCCAAGCCTGAGGAACGCGACACTCATTCCGTTATAAGTACGTCGTCATTTCCGATGATTTCACAGATCAATATCAGGTCGTGTCCGCCAAGCTCAGCCTGTTAGAAAAGCCCATCGACTTGTGCGTAGGTTGTGCATGAGTTGCGAATCTAGCATAACCAAGAGCCCCAGCCGTATGCTTGAGCATTCATTGGGCTATGTGGGTGCCCCATGCCTTTGCCATGTGAACGCACACGTTTAAGGCGTGACTTGTGAGCGCATGCGAGGCTTTTCGTGTGAAAATCAGCCTGTCTTCCTTCCAAATCCCACCGTTCAGCTCACTGTCGGTCGATCCACGATTTCTCATTTCCACGCACTCAGGCTGGTCCATGGCACCCAAAAGTAAGCTCGAATCTCCAAGTCCGAACTTTCTTGGTAATCGACACTGTATCCTCCTTCCTTCCAGTCTCAATGACCGATATCGACGATAAGATCACTTTTGTTCGGAATTCACTCTTACTGTACCCTCGATCCCATTTTGCACACATCCTTGGCGTCCAAACTCTCAGGAAGGCACGATTCGGGCGGTATACCCTGTCACAACAGAAGGAAGACCTTAACAAGTCCATTGTACACTGCACCGAGGCCATCCTACTTCCGTCCGTTTCCCAGGACGGACCTCAGCTCGACAATGTTTTCCAACTTCTCTTTCACCTCGCACGTGCTCTTTCAGAACGCTCCGAGAAGTTCAAACAACTCGGGGACGTCAAATATTCTATCGGGTACCTCCGGTACCTCCGAGGACTACTCCTTGATTCCTTTGACCTCCGAATCCCCAGAAACCTCGTTACAATATCACTTATCCGGGCATTGGGTATTCAAGTTGAGTTGGACGCTGGGGATGGGACATGGAATATCAAGGACATGGTAGTCCTCTGCCGTGAACTCCTCACTTCCATCTTACCGGCTGGCTTTCCTATTGCCGTTTTTACATCCTTGAATGAAGCTGTCGAGGCCGAATTTGTTCGAGGACACGTCCATCCGGTAGATCTGGTCATTGAATTCCTACGGGATGCGGCGAAGATGTGCCCACCAGATTCGCACCTCGTCTTTCTTGCACTGGCCAGAACACTCCGCACTCGCTTCATAGTAACTCATTCAAATGACGATTATGAGGAAGCAACGACACTATTGGAAAGGTTCCTCCATCCCAATAAGCCTGGAGGGTGTCTGGATGATCTAGCTTCATCACTCGCCACTCAGCTCGCATACGTCAGATCGGTCATCTTCGAGAACCCACAACATTCCGAAGAGACAATTTCTCGTCTCCGCACCATGCTCAGCTCTCCTTCCGTTGATGGACGACTTCGTCTTCAATTCACCAGCCTATTGGTGGGGCGAGCCAGAGAGCGCTTTAAAGATTATAGTCTCTCCGAGAGCCTGGAAGAAGCGAACTCCAATACTTCACGACTTGTTAACCTGTCATCCGCTCAGAGCCTGGAAGAGTCTGTGGAACTTTTTTCTGTATCAGGCACAGTCGGGAAATCATACTCGATGACGAGGATCGGGGAGAAAATCCAGCATCTCAAAGAACTACTTTCGATTAGTCCACCAGGGACCGATCGTCACAATAAGTGCCTCAGTCACCTTGCAGATTGGTACGAATCAAAGTTCAACAGTACCAATGATATATCGGATATGGAAGAGTCCATCAAGTATGGGCGACTGGAACTCGATGCGACTCATCCCAGTAATCAATGGAGAATCATTCCCCTTGGTTCCCTACGCAACATCCTCCTCCTCGCGTTCGACAAAACTAGCAAGATCAGCTACCTCGACGAGTCTATCACCCTTGGATACGACATTCTCGAGCTTAAGACTGCACAGTTCATCCACTTTCGCGTCATTCAGACGCTTGTGAGATCTCTACTTACCCGTGAACGATTGCTCGGGGGAAGAGCGGAGCGCCACGAAGCCATACGATTAATATTGATGGTCATCAACAATCAATACGCGCGGGAACCTGACCGATTTCAACTTTCATGCGGGTGGGCAATCCTTGCGCGAAGTATCAGTCACACCACCACCTTGACTGCCTACAAGACCGCAATGTCATTAATGCAAGAGTCCTTGTCCTTCGCTCCGACAGTATCCAGTCAGCACACCCGTCTTGTCGTGATGGGCGAGAATTGCCAAACCATGCCACTGGACTACGCATCCTTTCTAATCGATTTAGGTCGATTCGAGGAGGCCATTGAGACACTGGAGCAAGGACGCGCGTTGCTTTGGTCAGAGATGCGTGGCCTTCGTGCCCCGGTGGCCCAACTTATCGAAGACTCGCCATTTGTAAAGAGATTTGCCGAGATCAACCAAGAACTCGAGACGCTGACCATATCTGTGACACCGAGTGGGAGGCCAGAAATGGAAGACGGCGTCTCTCAAGGTGGATATTTGACGGACCCATTCGGTCGGCTTGTGGTACAGCAGCGAAAACTGGTGGAGGAGCGGGAAGCGCTGATTTCACAAATCCAAGGCAAACCAGGGTTGAATGGATTCTTGAAGGCGCCATCATTCACCACTCTTCGCTCCGCCGCCTCGCGTGGCCCCGTCATACTTATCAACCACTGCTTATGGC
>QFDV01001967.1:3504-18178 GCA_003315845.1 Lactarius trivialis
TAGCTCAAATACAGTAATACTGAGTTCTGACCTCGCTTCACTTGGTGGGTAGCTGGCGTTTAAACATTCAAACCCCGCATGTGACCCCCGTTTTAGAAAGTGCCGTAAGGTGTGTTCAGTCTCTGAGACTGAGTCCTTCAGCTTCAGGATCAGTGAACCTTTTGAACGGCAACCACCACCATGGCAGATGTACCAACATTAAGTATCACTCTTCTAGGAGCCGGGCAAGAAGTTGGACGGTCATGCTGTGTTCTTCAATACAGAGACATCACGATCGTCTTGGATGCCGGTGTACATCCTGCCCACACTGGCATGGCATCGTTGCCCTTTATTGATGAATTAGACTGGAGTACAGTGGATGCCATACTCGTAACACAGTGCGCTCCCTTCTCGCCTTCCTTATTTGAGTCGGGTATCCTCAACAGACGTTCAGTTTCCATCTAGATCATGCGGCAGCACTGACATACATCACTGAGAAAGTGCGTGGAGGACAACGAGATGGACATGCAGAACTCTCACACGATTCTCCCACCGCATACAGACCAACTTTCGAGAAGGAAAAGGCAAAGTTTACATGACTCACCCAACGAAAGCGCTTCACAAGTTTATGATGCAGGACTTTGTCCGGATGAGGTGGGAACCATCAAACCTGCCCCTCTGCCGAATGCTCACATCTGTTCAGCAATTCGTCAACCGACGCGCTAATCTCACCTCTCGACCTCTCAATGTCTATTGCCTCCATCATTCCTGTTTCTGTTCATCAGTTGATCACTCCTTGCCCTGGCGTTACTTTCACACCATACCATGCAGGCCACGTTCTAGGCGCCTGTATGTACATGATCGATATAGCTGGCCTTAAAGTCCTCTACACAGGCGATTACTCTCGTGAGGAGGATCGCCATCTCGTCAAGGCCGAGGTACCGCCCATACGGCCTGACGTGCTTATCGTGGAGAGTACGTACGGTGTACAAAGCCTGGAAGGACGCGAAGAAAAGGAATTACGCTTCACGAACCTAGTTCACTCGATTATACGCCGCGGAGGACACGTGTTACTGCCTACGTTTGCCCTGGGGCGCGCACAAGAGCTTTTGTTAATTCTTGATGAATACTGGAAGAAGCACCCTGACCTGCATAACGTCCCTATCTACTACGCGTCTAGCCTTGCACGCAAGTGCATGGCCGTCTACCAAACGTATATTCATACTATGAATTCCAACATTCGAACGAGGTTTGCAAGGAGGGATAACCCATTTGTCTTCAAGTACGTCTTTTTATTCCTCCATCTTGTACCTCGCTTTAGCCCCGCATCTCTCCAGGCACATCTCGAATGTACCACAAGCACGCGGTTGGGAGCGCAAGATAGCTGAGGGACCTCCCTGTGTCGTTCTTGCCAGTCCTGGAATGTTACAACCGGGTACAAGTAGAGAACTTTTTGAGCTCTGGGCTCCCGACCCTCGAAATGGCCTCATCATTACAGGTTATTCCGTCGAGGGTACATTAGCCCGGGTGAGTCTCTTCGTACGGTGCTTCGGGGACGTTGTGTCATCTCGGGTGTGTATTTACGAACCAAATGGACGTTATTCACCCATCGCGTGTGATCTTTGAGTCACATCCTCAACGAAAGCCACAGTTTGAGAACATTGCTGATATCCTCTCGCAAATAGGACATCATGAATGAACCGGAAGAAGTCACTGGAGTGAAGGGGAATACCATCTTACGCAAGCTTTCCGTGGACTATATCTCCTTTAGCGCACATGTCGACTACTCCCAAAACTCAGAGTTCATCGACTTGATCAAGGCTCCTCACATTGTGCGTTCTTTATACCCCCATTGTTTCTCCTCTGGACGTACTTCGCAGGTTCTCGTGCACGGCGAACAAACAGCCATGGGGCGCCTTAGGGCCGCCTTGCAAGCTAAATACAAAAACCGAGACGAAGACATTAAAGTCCACGCGCCTCGCAACCTTGAGACATTGAATCTCACCTTCCGCCCCGAACGAGTAGCCAAGGTGATTGGCGGCTTGGCCGCAAAACCACCCCAAACAAACGACGTCCTCTCTGGCTTGCTTGTATCGAAAGATTACTCGTACACATTGTTGGACCCTCGTGATCTGAGAGACTTTGCAGGGCTGTCGACGTGTGTTGTGACCCAACGCCAGAAAATCGCGCTCGGGGTCGGCTTGGACCTAGTGAGGTGGCATTTGGAGGGTATGTATGGCCGTGTGGAAGAGGGGGTAGACAAAGATGGAAATGTGACGATGCGGGTGAGTTTTTCTTGTACTGGAAATGCAGCGGTGGTGTTGACCCCCGATCAGGTGATGGGTGCGGTGGATGTGAAACAGACAGCATCGCATGAGCTTACACTAGAGTGGGATTCGAGCGCCGCGAACGATATGATTGCCGATTCAACGCTTGCAGTGATCACAGAGATCGACAAGAGTCCAGCATCCGCAAAGAGTAAGATTTCTAGGGGTGCTTATTACGGATGCTAGATTTGACCTTGATATTCAGTGACGTCTACGCAAAGTCACCGACATGAGCAAGAGCACCACCCGCATTCGGACCATGACTATAGGCACAACCCAATGGTACGCATTCAGCGGTTGGGCATGTTCCTTGAAGCACATTTCGGCGACGTTGAATACCACATGCCGGACGAGGATATGGGTGTCGAATCAGAAGAACCAACATCCCGTGGCGAGCCATCATTCTTAATTCAATTAGACGATGCCGAAGCTCGAATCAACCTGCTGTCCATGGTAACTTTCTCCTCTGGCCATATAGCTTGTTGATAACATAAATGCAGACGGTTGATAGCAGCAGCGACACGTTACGAAGGCGCGTCGAGGCTGTCCTGGAGATGGCGGCGTCGACAGTGAGCTCACTGAGCGAGTCTTTCGTTTCCGGTGCACCTGAGGAATTCTACAATCATAAAGCGGCTTCACCAATGAAGGAGTTCTAAATTATATAGAGTTATTGTAAAAAAATTAAATAAAAATAAAAAGCGCGGGAAGTTCCAGCTGACATTAGCGGGAGTGTCGAGCTCGACGGTGTCGCGAGCAACGGCGCGGTTCTTTACTTTGATTTGCGTTGGTTGCGCCGCGGGCGTCCAATGTTCCGTAGCCCCACGTCTCCGCCGCGCTCTCCTGTCCCACCGTCCTCTTTTCCAACGGGACTTCACCCGAGCAGAGATGACCGCAGCAGTCGCAACCGTGTCGAAACCACCACGAGACGCACTTCCCGCGTTGACATGAACTTTGAGCAAGCCTTGCAAGCCGGTGGGACTGTTGTTATTAAAGAAGGGATTGATGTTGATGCTTTGGGTCAAGATTTAACGCCCTCACCTCTCACCAGCGAGTCCCGACCGCCCAGCATGGCTCAGTCGACGGCAACCTCCAACGTGGCTCCTCCCACATCCGCACAATTCAAAACGTCACCCACGTCACCCGCCTCACGACCTCCTGCTTCCGGGTCCACATCCGCATCTTCTTCATCTAACGACCTGTTTTATGACGCCGAAGACCCAGAATATCAAACTAGGCGCCGCTCTATGTACAGGTCTCAGGGTACCGCAAGTAGTCCCGATCTCGCCACCCTTGTCCGCAAGGCGAAACAGCGAGGAAGCATACTCCCGACCGGCAAAGACAGACGCCAGGAGACCGCCCCGCCTTTACCCTCAGGTCCACACCCACCCTCAGACCTTCCTCGACCCCGCAACACATCCTCTGCCTCGTCCTCTGGATATTCTGTCCCAACTGTCTCCTCACCTCCCATGCCAAAAGGCAGACTACAGAAATCCCGACAGTCTGCTGGTCCATCCTCCGGTTCTGATTGGGTGCTCGCAAGCTCAAGTCTCGATGATGAAACTGCCAGGGTACGTGTTCGGTGGCATCTTGAATGCGGGGGGTCCTTGACATCGGCTTAGAATCCAAAGTCTTCAGTTCGACAAAAGACGAGTGCATTCTTGGGCAGGATGCTGGGACAGAACTCGATGCGCGAACGTTCGGTACGTGCTCATTTCGTTTTTCATAGCCTTTGGTAGAACTCACATCCCTTGCAGAAGACTACATCCTCACCGTCGCGGCAAATCATACAAATGCCTCCGCCCGTACCCCCAATACCAACAGATACCTCTTCCCCTGCCGTCTCACTAGCGTCAGAGGCTATCCCTACTTCGCCCCAATTAGCCCCAGTTCGCGCTACACCGGATACATTGAGATTGCTTGAAAGTGACGCAAATGTCAAGGGAAGAGGCGCCGTGAAAAGCGAATCACCACTCACAGCTGTCGAGCGAGAAAGTCCACGATCGCCTGGAAGGGCAATCCGTACTCACGATGCAACGACGCCAGGCAAAGCATTGGGACATGGCAAACGTCGAAGCATGTCTGTCGGTGAAGTTGATCTCAAGAAGGCTGCCAACACTGCCTTGACGGCTTTGCCACCAGTCCCCGCGAGCGCGCGAGAGAAGCGCAGCGAGGACTCAATGGGCTGGGACTCTACTATACGTGGTATATTCTCAGACTTCGGGAAGGAACCTTCCCAGCTTGATCAAGATCCCACTGGGGCGAACACACTTGGCCTTCGTGTGCCGTCTGCATCAAGGTCACGCATGCGGAGCGCCGAGCCGACCACCACTGCTACGACGCCAACGGACATTAGACATATGGCTTCGTCTCCCCCGCCTCTTGTGAAACCCAATCCGACTATCGTTGCCCACGCGCCGGACACAGACAGAGCGAACGTCCGTGGGGAAAGTACCGAAACGTCTGAGACTAGCGTATCATCCCGAACGCCTCCGCTTTTTACGGGAACCTCCACGCGTGCCTTTTCCTATTCACAGCGGTCTTTTCCTAGTGCGTGTCGCCCATTGGGTCCACGCAGTGCATCGAGCGCCCATACGCCATCGGCGTCGCGTGAGCGCCTTTTGGTCCACCCTCGACCACTGGCATTTAATTCGGAACCCTCACTAGTCACCACTAACGGGAGTGCGGCCTCTTCGCCGCTTTCCGCATTTTCTCAAAACGACCTCACAACGAGCCCAGGCCAACAACTCCGCAGACTACCGTCCGATAGCTTGGGTCCTACAGACTCGGAAGTAATCGAGGCCCGCGGCAAGGAGTGCGCGAGGCGTGCTTGGGAGGAAGACGAGGGATTTCTGACAAAGGAGAGGATTGCTGAGTGGCTCGGCGGACTGTAAGTGCTTTTCCACTTCGACCCAAGAAGGATGATTGCTGATATCGTTGTGTAGTGGCCAAGTTAATAAGGTCGCACTGCGATACTATATGACCAATTTCGATTTTTCTGGATTACGACTCGACCTCGCCTTCAGGTGTGAGCTCTTTCGATTCAGTGTATGCAAACTAAGGTCGTTGTAGGCGTTTGTGCGCCAAGCTGTTTCTCAAGGCAGAGACCCAGCAAATGGACCGAATCCTGGAAGAGTTTTCGAGACGCTATTGGGATTGCAACCCTGGCAGCCTCTTTGGCAACCAAAGTAAGCCCTCCCTTACCATATCTTCGTCAGCTCCAATTCACGTCATGGTACAGGTGTTGTCCATGCGGTGGCTTACTCGCTTCTCCTCCTAAACACGGACCTCCACGTCGCTGATCTCGCAACCCGCATGTCGCGTGCCCAGTTCGTTCGAAATACGCTCTTTACAATTCAGATACAGCTCCAACCCAATCGTTCTGTGCAAGGATCCACTTCGGACCTTGTGCAAAGCGACCGGGATGCAGATAGCATTCGTGCGCCCGGATCCGAAGGAAGTGACGTTGGCACCAGCACACTGCGCACACAGGCAAAGCGGAGCGACAGTATTACGAGCTGGAATAGCATCACTCGTGATGCTGCTCTTGCAAACCTGTTCGTTGGATCGCCAGCCACAGGGAACACAGCGCCATTGCCGAACGATAGTACCGCATCTGTGACGGCATCAGCGACTAGTGGAACAGAGGCAAAGACCCCAAGCACATTAGTGTCATCTGTCGTCTACGACCGTAACTGGGAGAGTGACATGGAGAGTTTGCTCAAGGTATGGGCGGCGTCTTTACAAACGGAGTGTGTACTCAACTCATGATCATTGTAGGACATGTACAATGCAATCAAGAGTCAGCAAATTCTGCAGCCACTCAGCTCGCGATCGTCGACTTCATCTTTAAATCCTAACACCCCGCTTCGAAATCGTAGCATACGCACTCAGCAAGACCGTATAACCAATATCAAGCGTGGAAGTATTCGTGGTATCCAATCTATTCTTGGCACTCCAAATGGGATAAGTCCGTACAGTAGCAACAGCAGTGTCGACGGACGTGCTAGTCCCGCACCTAGCTTTGCCACATCTGCTCATGAGGTGCGCGTGTACTTGTGTTGCCATCCAAAAAAAAAAAAAGATCTCATAGATGCGAGGGCAGAATATCCAGGGTTCGGTGATGTCCTTCTTGACACCTGCGCTTGGCTTTGCCTCCAACTTATCGCACACGATTATACGTGAGACACAGGAGGACGACGAACGGAGTGAGCACAGCGATGAGTCGGTTGATACGATCAGTATCACAGACGAAGAGCTTGCGCTTCTCGGACCTCCGTGGGCTAAAGAAGGCATGTTGTGCCGCAAGCAGTATAATGAATCTTCGGGGAAGCGGGCAAAGAGTAAAGCCTGGTTAGACGTTTTCGTTGTTATCCAAAAGGGGGAACTGAACATGTTCACGTTTGGCGAACACGCCGCCGGTGGACAACGTGTCGTCGGCGGTGGGAATTGGCTTGTGCGTTTTTTTCATCTGTGTCAACATGAGGCAGGGGTGCGATTAACGCACGTTCGTTAGGAAAATGCAAACCACGTCGGCATGCTGCAACTTGCCCACTCTCTGGCGCACGCTCTACCTCCACCAGGCTATAACCGACAGCGCCCATATTGCATGGTTCTAACGCTCGCCAGTGGTGCCGTATATTTCTTCCAGGCTGGTACAGAAGAGCTTGTGAATGAATGGGTGCAGACCTGCAACTACTGGGCGGCACGACAGAGCAAGGAGCCGCTGGCTGGGGGCGTGTCGAATATGGAGTACGGCTGGAACCGCGTCAACGACGTTTTTCAGCACGGGCGATCGTTGTCCGACGACGAGTCTGCCCGCGCGGCCGACTACACGGACACCGCGAGCGTGCGTAGTGGACGCAGCACCCACAGCCGATTCGGCCGCAAGGACGGTGTGACGACAATGCGCGCTGGCAGCTCGCCGTGGTCGGACCGTATGAATATCAACGACTGGAAGCCGCCTCTCGCGCCATCTATACCCAGCATTCATGACGAAGAGGCACAACTAGAAGTGCTAAAGAAGCACGTCGCAGCGCTGACACAAGAGCTACAGGAGCACAACGAGCTGCGAGGACCAATGATGTCGCTGGTACTTACTTTTGCCTCCTGTCCCTCCGCGTTGAATGAGCCCTGATGAACTGCGCTTCCCAGTATCCCTCACGCTCTCAGAACGCGGCCAAGGCGCTCGGCAACTGGGAAAAGAAATCGCAATACCTACTCGCGGAGCACGTCAAATACGAGTCATACGTCGACTCGCTGCAGGCGGCTATGACGCTGCGCTTCAAGAGGCGTGGTGAGAAAGCCCTAGAGCGCGCGTTGCGGTCAGATGCTGCTCATGGCGTTGCCAAGGGAAAGTGGAAGGGTCGCCCGCACGCGAGGACCATCACCGAGGTCGACGAGCCTTCACCCGTCAGCATCGATCCACTGCCAACTCCGACTCCGAGCGCACGCCATCGCCGAGAACGGGCGCAGGTGGATGGTGGCGATGAGAGCGATGCCTAGGCCGGTCTAACCAGACGCCGCGAGAACCTCGTTTTTTGTTTTTGTTTTTTTCTTCTCAAATCTCATTAAGAGTGGCCGTCTGTTTTTCCTTTCGCCAGACGTGCCGACCGGTGATTTATATACCACTTGCTGATGGTACGCACGTATTTATGTTCATGATACCCATTGTTGATTCAACTCGTGATTATCGTGAGATATCGAAAGTGAAGGAGACAGCATGCATCATACAGCGTGAGACAGGCGGGGAGGGAAAGGTTGCCCAAGATAACATAATAGTTTGAGCGACTCTAGAGTATCCAATTAGGTAGCTACGTCAGTCGTACATCATCATCACTCAGCAGAATGAATGGTACGTTTACAGGGCCCGAAACTTGCGACCCTCTCTAGCATGACAAAAGAAAAGAAGAGAAAAAAAAAGATACAGCAAGAGGTAGTAGGGAACATGGGGGATGGTAGATGGAAAAGAAAGAAAAGGGCATGGGAGATAGCTAAGTGCCACATTGCGTATAGACATGCAAAATAAGCTTCATGTACCGGCGCCTTCATTGGGGAGTTTGCGTATCAGGCCACCAGACCCACCCGTAGATATCCGTCTTTGACGTTTCAGGGCCAACGACCCCGCGACAGCCGCGCCTGCGCCCACTCGGCTACCAGGAGACAGTCGGGAGCCTGGAAGAGCAAGGGGCGTGTTGCTCGTCGTCGACGAGCGCGGTCGTGTCGAGGACGAGACGAGCTTCGGGAGCCCAGGGTTGTTCTTGCGCGTACCCGAGTTTGGTGCGCCGGAAGCTCGGTTCCTGAAAGATAAGAGCATAATCAGTAATAACAAAATGGAGCCGAAAGAGAGACGCACCGCTTCTTAATCACGTCAGTCTTGAGAGATAGAGGCCTGACAACACCATGTAATTTCTGTTTAATCGGAACAACGGGTTAGCAGAATTTGGCGCCTGCAGATAAGAAAACCCACATAAAACAGCCCGCATGCGTTGCCTGGAGTGAAAAAACGAACTTCTTTAGCGCTGCGCCCGTAGATCGCTCTCTGGCGGAAAACCACTTACACAGAGGCTGCCCTTCCGGATCCCTCCGCCACAATGGCGTGTTCGTCGTCTGGCAATTCGTGCAGACGGTTGGCGCTGTCTCCCCATCTTCACATTTGACGCCGCCGTGGCTCATCGCAGAGATGAGGTCGGGGGTGCTCGTTGAAGAGCGAAGCTGCGTGGTGGGTGGTGGGTCAGCAGCCGATGATTTCTTCCGAGAAACAACAGAGCGCGCGACAGCGTCCTGTATTCGCCTCGTTGACGCGATCTTGCGAACACCTTGCTGTGTGGTAGCGGATGGACCTTCGGCTGAGGGTGGCGAAGATCCGTTGGATGCATCGCGAGGTTCGGGAGAAGCGGCGGTGCTAGAGATAAACCCATTTCCCCACCCGTCACTTGAGGGACTAGGGTGTAGACTGCTGAAACCGTTCTCTCCGTGTTCAACCGGTAAGATTTGAGTAGGGTCCACGTGCGTATAGGGCTGATGCGATAGGCTCGAGGCATCAACGCCATTGGCATACATCATCATCAAACTCGAATAATCCTCCACTCCGGTTAGATGATTAGCATTTAGACGCGCGTAGTTCTCTGCGACGACCGCGGATGCAGCGGCAGATAAGCCCTCGGTCGGTGCGAGAGGTGGACTCGTATGGGGTGAGTATGGGGCCGTCGATAGACCAGAATGCGAGTGTCCCTGATATGGTGGGGCATGTCGAGAGCCGTCAGTGGCAGTCAAGACGGGGGGATAATCATGGGGGAGCGAATGAGTAGCGTGCAAGTTGAAGAATGCATCGTATCCAGTGAACGTGAAGTTAAATGGGGCCGAAGGGAATGTGCCACCATTAGAAGTCGGGTGATGGTGGGACAAAGCAAATCGATGCGCCACATCTGGCGACTCGACTATGGGGGACGCTTGAACGCTAGGAGGATCTGCACGAAGCATGCTTTCAGCATGGGGAGAATCAGCTCTGCGTTTGGTCCCTATAAGAGTATCCGGTTGAGGACGACCGTTTACTTGATGCCTTCCTAATAGGCCAGCCAAAATACCGTCCTTTGAGACCGTGTGATCGAAACTCGTCTTTCGCACGTGCCGCGGGAATGAGCGCTGCTCCAGAGGCGTGGCGGTTGATGCAACGGCCCGCGATAGACCGTACAGCCCGAAAGAGGGTAGAGACGAAGGGTGACCCGCATATGAGTGTAAGTCCGCCGAATGATGATCGGCAGGGATAGGATGAGAGTACCGTGTGCCATGAGGAAGGGTTGCTGCGTGAGGATGGTGATCGGCGTGTTCGGGAACGACGGGGAGGGAAAACGGGTGATGGGTAGTCGACGACGCGGGGCTGTGTCGACCATTGCTGATTGGGACGTTGGATGTAGCAGAAGGGGCGGATCCCGAGGATGGGAGATCCAACTTGCCATCGGGGTGTCTGAGTGAGCCATGCATATGAAAAGGCTTGGAGTCAGATGGGTGTTCGAGAGACGGGAAAGCGAGGCGTTCGGGGTGCGATAAGACGCTATCGAACTGTATCCCTGCTGCTGGCGGCGGACGGGACCTTGAGCGGCTACTTGGTCTCCAGTCCATGGGAACTCGAGATCGAGATCGACTCATGGCCCTCCACTCCATTGGAATAATCTCGCTGCGATGAGGAGTTAACGCGATATTAAAGCAAGATGACGCCACTCACTCATCCTCTTCCGTGCCATCTTGATTCTCACCGTCAACACCGTCAAAACCCACCACACTCACTGTCGCCTTTCCTTTATCTATGCGACGACCTCGTTCCTCTCCAAGGCTCGCTTCCTTCTGACCCTCATTGGACAGAGGGACATCATCACTGGCGACTTCCCTCTTAACCTGCACAGAAGCCTGTTCTAGTTCACTACCCTGTCCACCCTGTTTCGTCTCATCCTCTTTCTTCTTCTTCAGGGCCAATGCCATCATTCGCCACGTCAAGTTCTCCATTCGATGTGCGTGCGGCAAGTTGGCTTTGGTACGGGCATACATCTTCCACACCTGCGTCGCTAGTGGATCTTCCTTCGCAAGTTGTTCAGGATCACATTGATTAGCATCCGTCGGGGATAGAGCTGATGAATTGAGGTCGGGTGAACCAGAGAGGACAGGGGACGGAAAAGTGCTCGCGCCGTCGTGTTCAGAGAAGAGGTTGTCGGAAAGGATGTCGCTGAACATGGAGGTGTCTTGGCGGGTACTAGTTCCTGGGGACCTGGGTGAGTCGTTGTAGTTGTACCCCCTGCCTGATACCCTGTGGACCTCAGGTAAGGATAGATCAGTCCCAACAACCGAAGAATCTCGCGATGTCTTCACAGGGTGAAACGATGCATACGACTGGATGCTGGGGACCGACGGGGGCGAAGTAGGAGACATCCACAACGATGGAGGGAGACCGGCATTCGATCGGCCAGCTGCGATGTCGGGGTTGGAATCGTAATCGGAAGACGATGTTGCATAAGAATTTGGTAAGTAGGTCGATGAGACGGCGGACCCTGACAGGCCGTACGGTTAGAAGCATCCAAAGCAGAACCTCTGCGAAACACTGTACCCGCAGAGCCTCGACGTGAATGAGCTCTAATATCGTCACGAATGTCACGTTTTGCATCTTTCATGCCATTGGGCTTGGCGCCCGCCGGTCGGGGGATCGTGGAAGAATCAGTCATGAAGGGACGGCGCGACTTTGACTCGTGATATGGCGATGTGGCCAGACTCCTCTGGTCTCGAAAGGACGGGTACGAAGGCGAGTTGAAAGGTGTGTCAGAGTGACCTTGTTGGGAATCATAAGCGTCTAGCAAAGGGAACGGATGTTGTGAGCGCGCGGGGGACACAAGAGTTGATGGCACGCTGCTGGAGGTGCTTGCGACGGGCCCGAGGACACCGGTAGCCGCCAGATGAGCAAACAGATCCGGGTTTAACGGAGAAGAAAAGAGATCAGCCCAGCTATGACCATGGGGTAAAGTAGGAAAAGTCGACTGCAGAAAACGTAAGTGAGGATGTACTTGGGGATGAGGGAGTACCGAACGGTTCGACGCACAGAATACGGAGTTGTGAGGTCCGGAGATGTCAAATAAGGGGATTGGGGCCAGGGAGAGGAGTGGGATTGAGGCGATGAGGCAGAAGGGTGAGGGTTGTGATCGGCCGAGCCATTCGATGGTGGATGGGATGGGAGCGCGGTGACGATGGTTGGGCGCGGGGTGGAAAACCAAGCCGGCTTCGGGAGGTCATCTGCGGCGCTGCTGGACTGCACCGGCGCAAGCTCCATAGATGCTATCGAGTCGCGATGGATTGTGCGAGGAGATGTGCGGGAAGGAAACGATGAACGTTTAGATCTTTCAGAGAACGGCGAACGGCCGAAAAGGATGCCAGATGGGACGACAAGATAGGTGGTGGCGACGGTTATGGCAGATAAAAGTTGTTCGGAGCCGTTTCGCGGAAGAAGGAATGGGTTTTTGACTGGGAGATGAGAGGATGGGAAAGGGGCAATGCGGATGCGGACGCGGATGAAGAAGATGGAAGGGGTGTGGTGTGTGGTGCTCAAGCGGGGCGATGGCGATGGGCGGACCGTTCTCTTCCCTTCAATTGACAACTGTACCCCGCATATACTCTGCTTTCTTCTTACAATGTGCCACGCCGGACTACTCTAGTACCCAATCCTACACTCTTTCAAGGTGAAATTTTATTATTATTTATTCACATGTGTCAACCCAGGTTTCATCTCTTCTCACACCCAGAGGCCGAGGGACCTTGTTCCTTAGATCCACGTTACAAGATCTCTTTCGGGATTCCGCTCCCTCGGGATGTGGATCATCAAATTGTCCGTTTCCTTTCCTTTTTTTTTGAACGTTCAACTCCCACTTTTCGATCACCAAACACCTGTATTGTCAGCCTTTCTGCTACAGTGCCCACCTCCCACTGCTTCCCATCGCTCCATATTTGCTTCTTCCTCTCCTTGTCGCGCGGGAATGTAATCTTCCCTATTCCGTACGTCCAACAAGGCGCTCCCCAAACTGGCCATGCTTCTCCGTTCAAATGACTCCTGTCTGCCCACCAGCTCTTCACCTTCGATGAAACCCCCACTTCAGTAGGCCGGATTGCCGGTCTCGGATTTTTCCACACATGTCCACTTGGAAAGAGTCCTTCTACTCTCAGTATCCTTTCTCAGTGCCGCCACCATCACCGTACGCCGTGCGGTAGCCTCCTTTCGGCCGGATCCAGATACATCTCCAGAACCTCCTGGCTCCCACCTGTCAAAATACCCACGTTTGCTGTACGCTTCTGGGCAACGGATTCTGAGTATCCGCACACGCCATCTCCCGCTGGGCAGCCAAACTGACTTGTCGTCAACGTCGTTTCTAATTCCGGCCATCCTTCCGCCGTGCATCGTTTTGTTTTTCAGCCGCAGCCTTAGGCCACACAACCCTGTGGCGTTCTGGCGTTCAATCTTAACATTTATGAACGTTCAGGGTTACTTCTGATTTGAAAGCAGTTTGGGTTGTGCTTGCGAAGGTTTGTAGCACCCTCCCACGGGGGGGAAATTCATCCTACGAACAAAACCTTCTACGACGCCTGCCTGCCATAATGCACCAGCCTCGTGCTGCTGCGGATGGCGTTTTTTCATTAACGCAATTCGTGTATATCTCTCTCTGTGGAAACTGACCATCTGACCATCACCAGGCGCGAAGGCACCGTTCATTCTAAAATACCTAGAATAGGAAACCATCTGCACCCAGCATCAGCGGGTGACCACATTGCTTCTGAGGACTAGCGCGCACATGACCTTGCCGCGCGAGGTGTCCTTACGGAAAGGGGAATTTGTCCAATTGCCACCGAACGGCATCACTGTTGCGAAGTGTCTCTTTATTTGTGCGAAATATAAGCAGCCCTGTGGAGTAAGACCCACCCATTTTGCCCCTGTGCAACCAGTCACATTTGCCCCAATCATCGACGGCCTGTCAAACGGATGGACGAATCGTGGGATTTAACGCTTTCCCCTTTTGGTCTGGGCGTACCACTTGCACGGCCGTGCTGCCCCGTTGACCCCGTGCCCTTCCTTCCTCCTTTTCGAAGTGCACCCCAAATAACCCATCGTTCCTGGGCGTTGGACCGTTGAGCACGCTTGCAAGCCGCCGACCGGTGGCGGCAACTGCTTTCCGGAAATAAGACTGCGTTTACTGTCAACGCCTTGACGCGGCCTGCTGCTTGTAGTGCTTGGCACTGACAGTCCTGACAGCCACTATTGAGTTGGAGCGCTGACTCGGACACGTTCACTCTATCGAGCGGCTACCTTTTCACACATTGTCCACCTAGGGCTTTATGATAGAAGGTGGCATCGTCTCTACTCTTTGCGTCACCCGCAACAGCCGCGCCGCAGACCGCGGGTGAGTCCTGTCATGATGTGGCACCTCATATGATCACAATGCTGTATGTCATAATGCATCTGGGGATGACGAACGGACATGCTCAGATCTTCATCACCCCTCACGGGGGTAAAGACCTTGTTGTGGCCGGATTAATTTCATGCAAGCTGTCATGAGACGTTCAATGCACGATGTCTCCATGACGAGCGACGTCTTCTGAAACTGGAAAACTTGGTCTCATGACACTCCACTTACGCTACATCGCGTGAAACGGATACTTGCTTGTTGCTTCGCCTTCAATAACTGCTACCATTGGTCAACTGAATTTCTAGTCGTTCTACTTATTTGTGCCTTTGGCAACCTCGTTTTTTTTTTTGCAGTCGACCTCGGATGATCGGACAGATCTTGGGAGATTGACGCTAGATTCCTTCAGCCTTGGCAAAAAAACATGTGCGATCGATTTCT
>QFDV01001993.1:0-36663 GCA_003315845.1 Lactarius trivialis
AGTGTCTGCCATTATTTTTATTTGATAACATCCTTATTTTGCCTCGAACAGCGAATTATCTTTGAACGTGCCCCCCGCCAATGCAATGTACTATCCTCAGCAATCCCCGGGCATCGCCCATACTTCAACTCATCCGGATCCCTCCCCATGGGCACGTCCAACACGTCCCTTTGGTCCACCTCCCCCTTCTCCTGGTTATCCCCTCTATACAAACGGGAATATACCTCACCACATGCAGCCTCTTCACCACCACCAAAACTCCATCTCACACTATCCATCACCACCCTCAAACAACGGCGTCCCCGTCAACGTCCTTGGTCAACCCATTGGTGTACAGGGATCACCGGGAAGTGCCCAAAGCCAGATCATCACGCCTCATTGGCAGCAGCAATTACTCAAGTGCGAGGTGCGTTATTGATTTCTTGTATCGTCGATTCTCCTTAGATCATTTTCATTTCACTAGATGATCCGTGCCTCTCGGTCACCTCATCATCGTGCTCGCGCCAGTGCCATGGCTTCCCGCACTGTCACAAAGTCCGCAATTCCCATCACAAATCCCAATAAGCCCCCACCCGAAACAGTAGTAACTAAGGACTCAGACGGCCTCGAGAATGGCATCAGTTCAAGCCCAAGTGGAGAGTCTACCACAAACGGTGTCAACTCTAATGTCAACCATCCATCATCGACCGTCGCACCCGTCGCAGAGGCTCCCCGTCCAACCGCTGCCAAACCTCCCAAGAACAGCTGGAGCTCGCTCGACATGGGTGGCGTGCAAATCAAGCACCTACCGCCTACCTCTGGCCTCTTCTCCTTCACTTTCCTTATCAATCTTTACCTCAACCATAATGCTCTCACAATTGTTCCCCCAGAGATCGCTAGGTTACGGCATCTTGAGCTTCTCGACCTCTCCGGGAACAACCTCCAAACGCTACCGCCGGAGATGGGCATGCTTACCAAGCTCAAGGAGCTTTATCTTTTTGATAATCACATCGCCACGATTCCACCAGAACTCGGTGCCCTTCACCAGTTGCAGACCCTAGGTATCGAGGGAAACCCGCTTGAGCCTTCCCTCAAGGAGATTGTGCAGAAGGACGGCACTCCTGCCCTCATCTCTTTCTTACGCGACTCGTGCCCGATTCCCGCGCCGCCGCCACCTCGATTTCTACGTGACCTCTTACCTCCGGGGGAACGCGAGGCGCAACTTGAAGATCCGAATGTTGAAGTGTTCAGCGTCCTGAGTTACAACATCCTGTGCGAGATGTACGCAACTGAGCGGTTGTACGGGTACACCCCTTCGTGGGCACTTGAATGGAGCTACCGTCGTGATCTCATCATGACCGAGATCCTCAAGCATCAAGCAGACTTCTTGTGTCTACAAGAGGTCCAAACAGCACAGTATGAAGAATACTTCGTTCCTAAGCTCGGGAGCGAAGGCTACGAGGGCGTGTATTATCCAAAGTCACGCTACAAGACGATGGGCGAGGCGGATCGCAGGTTGGTAGATGGGTGCGCGATTTTCTTCAAGAAGTCCAGGTGCGTATGCCACGTTCAATCTCCTTGCGTCGTCCTCACGACCATTATTACAGATACCAACTAGTGGAACAACACCCCCTCGAATTCAGTGCCGTGGCCATGCAGCGGCCCGATTTCAAGAAAACGGACGACATGTTCAATCGGGTGCTGATTCGGAGTGACATCGCTGTCATCTGCCTCTTCGAAAATCTTGAGACAGGCACGCGGCATATCATCGCGAATGCGCACATCTGCTGGGACCCAAAGTACAGCGACGTCAAGTTGGTACAGGTTGCGCTACTTGTCGATGAAGTGGAGAAAGTCGCGAATAACTTTGCAAAGTACCCGCCCCGTCTCCCATCCGAGTCATCGCCGAAACCACCACCGATGTACTCGGACGGGACGAAGATCCCCATCATCATTAGCGGGGACTACAACTCGTCTCCAGGTAGTGGCGTATACGATTTTCTCACGAACGGCTCGCTCCAAGGGGACCACCCGGACTTTATGGCACACTCATACGGTAGATACACAGGTGAAGGCTTGCGACACCGACTGGGGTTGAAGAGCACATATGCGGGCATTGGCGAACTTCCCCTTACAAATTACACTCCGGGCTTCCATGGTGCAATTGATTATATCTGGTACTCGACGGCAACAATTTCTGTGAACGCCGTGCTCAGTGAGGTGGATCGCCGATACTTGGAGAAGGTGGTTGGATTCCCAAATGCACACAACCCATCCGAGTAGGTGTTTTTGTTTCGTTGCTGAACTAGCTGACAATCGACGTGCTCTAGTCATATCCCCATCTTTGGCGAGTTCCGTGTTAAACCACCTCGCGAGCCACAAACACAAGCACGACCACCGCCTGTGTTCCCGAATCCCTCCCACGCATGATCTTCCTTCGCACTTACTACCTCTCCCTTGAATTATCCCCGCTCGTCGTACATAATTACCCTCTTTCTTATCTCACGCCAGCGCGTACCCTACTCTTTTTGTGCTACACATCCAGCTCTATCATTGCTTGTTCTTTTTTTCTTTTATTATTTTTTGTCTTTTGTGTGTGTCGGTTGTCCTCTCGTCAGACTGTAGCATGTGCGTGTATGGCGTTCGTTTGAAGCAATATCTTGTTGAAACCATCTGGCTTATTCATAATCGTGAGATTCCTCCGCCGTGCGATAGCCGAGTGTGTCACTCAGGACACATACGCATACACATGGGCTCAAAGTCGCATGTGTAACGTCGCATCATATTCATATGGCTTCTTTTTTCACTAACGAGCCCGCTGCACCCGACAACGATGCGGGTAAAAGCACATCTCACTTGTCGTACACCATAGCTGGTTGTTCAGAACATAGCAACCGTTTTGTTGCTGAGAACATCATGGTCGACCTACCTACAGACCCGAACAGCAGGTGGAGCGGGCTGCATGAGAACCCGAGCATCAAGCAGTGGATACTCCTGCAACTCGACACTCTCAGCGTTATTGGTGAGTCTCGCGATTTTACTCGGCGCAGAATACCTGCTCAAGCCTACCCAGATAGCATAACTTTTGGGAAGGTGGGTATTCAATCCCGACTTTAGGCAACCCCCGCCAATCGCGCCATATTATCCTTCCCGCAGCACCACAAACGTCGGTCCTTGGTTCGAGATACTTTCTAACCTATACCTGACCTTGACAGATGTTCAGAACATCCATGCAACATGAAGGAGTTCAAGATTTGCGTTGGCATGACCAAGGACCGCATGACCGAAGTCCTCTCCGCCACCCTGAAGGACGACAGCGTCCCAGAGACCTTCACCCTGCGATACGTCAATCGTGCAGGGGTTCCTTTTCCGAGTCGATACTTAAAGATAGTTCCCATTTCGTGCGTCATACTGATATTTCTTCTATCACCGAAAAATTGACGTTTTTTAAAGCGCATATAGCCATAGTTTCCATATATCCATCTGGTTTGTCTCCATTGTTGGATTCGATGAAGAGAACTACGTGAAGGAGGTCCAGCAGCGGCACGAAGAGGTATGACCAATGATCGCTATCCTCCTAATTTATCCATAGTGCATCATAGTACATGGAAGCAACGGCGCTCCGCCATATCTTAAAGCATCTTCGTTCACGCCACCTCATGGTCCCTTTCAAGGCCCTCACTGCGAGCGCTAGCGTCCAGCTCGAGCACCCTCTCGTTACGCGGCTCTATGACAGCATCGTGTCCGATGGCGACTGGGCCGAAGCCGAACGCGTGCTGCAGCTCACTGCAGACGCAGGTCTCTTCGACGCGTTCGCGCGCGAGGCACCCGCCCACGCAACATGGACGCGTCTGTGTGCGGACGGCGACACGCCCCGCCAGCGCGGGGGCCACGCGATGTGCATCGACGAGGCTGCAGGTCGGATATACCTCTATGGTGGGTGGGACGGCGAGCGCAGCCTCGACGACTTTTGGGTGTACGTGATCGCGGACGGTCAGTGGCACGTCGTGCTGCCGCCGCAGGACGAGGAGGCTGTCTGGCCTGGCAGACGTTCCTGCCATAAGATGGCGCTCGACGCGAAGACGGGGAGCATATACCTCCTGGGAAGTCTGGGCGTCAGCGACGACGATTTGAGGGAAAATGATCCGGCGCATATGCGAAGCCCTGCCGCTGTCGCTCTTGCTCAACGTGCAGACTTTTACGTGTATCACACGCGCGGTGACGACGCCGGGACGTGGGAACTTCTTTCGACCAACACAGAGGTGGCGAGGCTCTACCGAGTTGCTTTGCGTGCTCCTCTGATCATAATCCTCAGGCTTCGGGTGGCCCTCCATGGATAATCGATCATCAGATTGCCGTGGACTCAGCTAGAGGACGTCTCTATGTCTGTGGAGGGCGTGTCAACGACTGGTCATCCGACACGACTAAGTTCTCGGGGCTTTATAGCTACGACTTTGCGAAGAGAGCGTGGTCTCAATTACCGTAAGCTTTTTTCAGCCTTTTCTCTCCCAGAGCTTTTGATGATGAGGCATGGGTCAGATACAAGAGTACATCGTCCAATTCACACCCGCTCACTCGTAGGTTTGGTACGTGCGCCGGGCCTGAATAAGCTCGAACCAAGGTTGAGTTTTCACGCATAGGCCATTCAATGATATTTGAACCAAACGAGAATGCCCTGTATATATTCGGTGGCATGGAGGATGGCGAGCGCTACCTTTCCGACGTGCAGAAGTACGACCCCGACACGAACACAGCCACCGAACTTTTCTCAAACTTCACCACATCTGGTGGCCCCGACAAGATGTTCGCTCAACGCGCGGTGATCGACCCCGCATTGAAGGAGATCTACGTGTAAATACCCCCCGTCTGTTCTTTTTCTGGTTGATTCATGGCGTATCACAGGTTCTGTGGCCTGAAGCGCACCAGAACGAGTCCTCTACCGCGGCTCGACGGAGAGCACTGGGTCTTTCGCTACTCTTCGCGGCCGTATAGCTGGACGCGTACACATCTACCGCCGACGGGGACCGACAGCGCGCCGCCTGCACGTTATGCGCATCAGGTCGTGTACGACGCACGATCACGCATCGCCTACCTGCACGGCGGGAACGCGGGACGCTTACTCGAAAGTGGCGCTTTGGGCGACAACGTACACGGAAATGACGCATTGGCGGAGCAGAGGTTGAATGACTTTTGGAGCATGTCGCTTTCGCGGTGAGTTCCCGTCCCACTTTTGTGTGCCGTGGGCCCCTCTTTACTCATTTTCGCAGACCAGGACGCGAGGAGATCGTACGGCGCGGTACGTTCCGGATCCGCTGTCAACAGTACGCATTCTCCTCCACCGCCTCCTTCGTCGTAATTTTATTTTCTGTGTACACAGGTTCCGTGAGGCACGCACGACGCTCCCCGCTGTACAGGCCCTTCGATTCCTCCAGGCAGAGGTTGCCGAAGTTGCGGATCACGGCTCCTTGGAAGGCGATGTGCTACGCGAGCTTCTTGCCCCGCTCCTCGCACGCCACTCTGCTCCGGCCGAGCCTACTCCTTCGCCGGCCAGTGCGACACCGGAAACTGTCAAAGCGCGAAGGGCGGTGTTCCAACAACTAATGGAGTTTTTCTCGCAAGAGGCGAAGGAACCGGCTGCGGACTTGGCGGAAGTGATTGATTGGTACGAAGAAGGTGGGAAGGACTAGTGGGATCGTATTCCGTGTTGTATCAAGCTGTAATAGTTCATCACTCTTTCACTCGTCACGTCTAGAGTTGCCTTTTATAATCCCCACGCGCAATGGGTCGCCTCGAGGAGTGTGCGTGTGCGAAGGGTATATGTAGTCTGTAAACGGGACCTCTGTAGCCTAACCCCGCCCACCTGGACCAACCATAGCGATGAAATTCCCCTCTCGAAAGGGGAAGGCCAAAGACGAAGGAAGAGGTGATTACTCGCATATTCCGGACAACGACAACTCGGACCCACCTCCTCAAGAATCTCATGAAATCGCTGAAGATGTCGCTCAAGCTGTGACTGCCTCAGGCTCACAGGCGGGTCCCAGCGGTCGCTCTAGGGCAAGGAGGCTGGAGGAGGCTGAAAATCTGCGAGCACGGGCACGCAACATGGGCGAAGAGCGAGACGATTTTCTCAAGCAGGCCGAAGAAGCGCGCGTGTCGAAAAAGGACAGCCTCGCAAAGACATTAACCAGGCTTGCAGAAATGTGTTGGAAAATAATGAAGTGGCTCAATCGGAAGGCCGGCAGGATTATCTACTCAGGTGAGTGCTGGCGATTTGGACCTACGCGGCTGACCTCGGCTTGCCAGTCATGAATCAGGTACGGGGATCTTCCGTAGTTTGCCTCCATCGCCTGAGTACGTCTCGGTAAGAATGCGAAGCCGGGAGAAGTCAACCTTCACTTTTTACATGTCCCCGAAGCCATTGAAGAAACGAAAAAGGAGATCCAGAAGGCAATGTCAAAGGGACGTCAGGCGATACGCCTCAACACTGGTAAGTGTCGCACCATGTTGTATCGACAACGCTTGGTAACACCAAACAACAAATCTGGGTGTGGTTCAGGCAAAGGAAACCATTCAGAAAATGGCCCCAAAATCTTACCTGCTCTGCGGAAATACATAACAGAGTGGGTCACATCATGAAATTAACCTTTTACTGTAATTCTGGGTTCGAACTTACGCGGGCATATATTGAGGCGCGGACTAGAATCTGAGCTGGATCCTGACAACGGAGGTGTGCTCGTCGTTCAATTACCAAGACAGGAGTCCTAGGGAACATTCGTGTTCTGTGGATCCAGATAGGAATACCGTTATGCGGAAGAGTGAGATACGCACTGTACTAGTACTCTACTGCGGGCTAGTACCAGCGAGCACTTCGATTTCTTTGTACGTTTGTATTCATCGTGATTCGCCCTTTGACTGGCAGGCTCGTGCATGTTCGGAGTGCGGTAGTGCCGCTGGGGCTGTGATTCATGATGGTGTTGTCGGAAAAGAGTCGAACGGTTCCGAGTCCCTCGAATAGCAGCCAGTGCCAGTGGCAACCTTGAAGCTCGAGCTTAAGGCCCTGTGGGGCTTCGTGTCATTTTGCGTGATGATAGTTGTAGCTCTGCAGCCGTGACTGACTATGAGTATGTGGCACTACTTACCGAGAACGCTGATGACCGAAACCTTATTCCCCTTTCCTGCTTGCCCTCAAGCCCCGCCCAAGCTATGCTTGATGCTTATTTGGACTTATGGCCCCCAACTTTGACATGCTGCTCGCTTCAGTTCACTTGTCCCGTAATGTTCACTGCATGATCCGGAGGCTCTGGCAGATGTTCCGTCCTCCGAAGCGAGCACCTATTCCTGACCTGAGTCGCTCCATTCACCTCACAGAGACACTGGCAGTAGTTCCCAAAACAATCGCCGGGTCCTTCTCTTTTCGACTCGCACGCTAGTACATCCTGTGTGTTTGACGCGGAACCTGTGTTTCATTGACCTTCTGACTCGGATGCACCGCACAGCGCTTACGGGCGTGCCGTAATTTCGATTCCATACTTCTATTTAAACCATCTGCTCCTTCATGACAATTGGGACCTGACAGGCCTGACCCCCGAGGAAGGCCCTCTGTCCTCTGTCAACATGCGGGGCTTCTTGGTGTTCTTCACACTTGTTGCGGTTGGCGCCGTCTTGGCCGCCGTTGCCATTGGTATCTACCACTTTTTTCGTCGAAAAAGAGACAGCCTTACTCCTTCTCGTGACTCCTATGACCCGAGATCTTCGTTCAACAGTGGCGTGACTTGGACACAGGCCCGGCAGTTTCACAGAGTGCCTCCGCCGCCCCCATCTTATAATGCCACTCAAAGTTCCTATCGATCTCCAGCGACCTATGCCCACAAGCAAACCGCACCCAAGGCCCCTGCACCTCCTGACTACGGTCGTGGCGTCTATCACTCGAGTGTAGCTTCACCTCAGGTTCGAACGCCACGTCAGGCGCAGCTGCCTTCGACTCTGACACAACCTTCATCTACTCGCACACAACCTTCCTCTACTCGCACACAACCTTCCTCTACTCGCACACAGCCTTCCCCTAGTCACATACAGCCTTACCCTACGCTCACACAGCCTTCCTCTACTCGCATACAGCCTTACCCCACTCTCACACAACCTTCCTCTATTCGCACACAACCTTCCCCTACTCACATTCAGCCTTATCCTACTCTCGTACAGCCTTCCTTTGTTCGCACACAACCTCCCCCTCATGTTTTCTCCCGCGAGACCACTGAAAGCGAGCCTCGTCTGCCGACTTCCCCTGTGGTCGTCTCACCCGGCCCTCGCCCTGACCTGCCAGCCACCGTCGAGGACCTCGATTTCGCCAAGAAACTACGTGAACAAGCCCGGCGCAACGGTCGGGAGATGTCGGAGGCGCGTAGTCGGGCTAAGAGCGCGCAAAAGAAGGGATCTCTTGGGGCTGCACAGGAGCACAAACGGCGGGCTAATGCCCACCAGAGTGCAATGAAGGAACTCGATAAGCGAGCGGCCGAGATCATCTTCAGGGAGAAGAACAAGGTTTGCAGTCACTTATGTGCTCAACGTTGTTCTCTAAACCTTGTTTGTCTTAGAATCGTAAGGAGGGGACGATTGATCTTCATGGTTTGCACGTTGCCGAGGCCATGAGGCTCGCAAAGGATCAGGTTCAGGCTGCTAGATCGAGGGGTGACGACGCTGTGCGCTTCATAGTTGGTGAGTGTTTCGACAAACCCAGCTAGATGTGTGTATAACACTTGGACCGACTTAGGCAAGGGGCTGCACGCGGACGACGGTAAGGCCAAAATTCGACCGGCTTTGGAAGGTATCTTTACTAAGTACGTGCGACGCATCGTCCCTATTTTTCTACACTGGCCTGAGTTGACCCAACAGACAAGGCCTGTCGCATTCGCTGGATCCGAAGAATGCTGGGGTGCTTGACGTTCGATTGGATTGATATTTAAAGCCTTGGTCGCGTTGATTGGCGCATGATGGGTTGTCCATGATAAGATTGTGATGTAAACACGCTGCATGATATCTATACAATATATAAACGATATACCCTCGTGGGAGAGTGCGAGACAAACCCGTTGTTTCGGGTCGCGCCAAGTTTCGGCTGGTCCCAATTTGGCTGCTCGCCACCTCACAAGATTTCCATGCCCCTATTCCACCAAATTTGAACACATCCCCTGCAACTGGTCTTTCAGGCCTCAGCATGCTGTGAAATTCTGTAGAGATGTCAATAGTGTTCTAAGATATGTTACTTCAGAGCAGTAAAGGCCGCAAGTGAGTGCAGCACACTTGGGAAGGAAATAGCTGAGCCACTCAGGCTCAAAGGTGATCTGCAGTGCAGATGGTCATGCATTCCCCTGCACATTGCAATACTTCGCATTATGGTCTGCATTTGTCCGGGGTAAGTATTTTTAAGTTATTAAAGGTGCACATGAGTGCAATGCAGGGAGATGTGCTACTTGGGTTTGGTGGAAACTTGTGGCACAGGGGGTCACACATGTCTTGGCATGTTGTGAAAATTTGCATAGTGGTCCATCTGTATAGTTAGTAAGTTGTGCAAATGTATCTAAGGGTGTATGCAAGTGCAGGACACTGGAGGATGCAGGAGGATGAGCGCACCCAGAGCTTTCTAAATTGGGAAATCGGACTGGCCACACCACAGTCTGACACTGTTGCCAGCACTCAGCTGTACATCTATGACCATGTTGACACTTTACAATATTGAACTCAATATAATCCTCTGCACAATGTAGAAACTAATGTCTATCCATGTTGGCAATGACTCGGCATAGAGCAAGGCATAGAGGGCCCGAACGGCCCTCCCGCAATGCTAGTGTTCACTAACTAACACGTCCCTTTGTCTCATTACTGCTTGAATACCAGCTCAATATCTCAATTTGAATATGACTTGCTCACGATCGTGCGCCCTTTGTACGGAACCCGGTGCTGTATGGTACATTGCTCCTCTTCTAATCGCTGTGAGCTTCCATTTGAAACTTCGCAAGGAACGGACAGATAGGACGGAATGCTACACGAACGTATATTTCGGTACTGTAGACATGCACAGACTACGATCGACACGAGGAGAATGATACAGAGTAAATGGATTCTGAAAAGGCGTTATCAACACGAAGCAACACGCACGCATCTGTGAAGATAGTCTATCAGTCTTCGTTCATCACTTGCGCCGCATATTGTGTCCCGTGCTGGCCCCGAGAAGCATCTGGCGTAAGGGGTTACCTTTCATAGGTCATTCCCACCAAGTGGGTCGCCTCGAGGAGAATGCGGAGAAATACAAGAACTCTAGGCAAGTCCTAGGGGACTTAATCTCACTCACCCCGTCACCCACCCGTATCGACTATGCGAAAGTTCAGTGAAATCCTCAAACTCCGTCCCGCCGGACGAGGTGGGACAAGAGTGGATAGAAGAAGTTACTCACGTATTCCGCACAATTCGGATTCCTCCCCTCACGAATCTCATGAACTCGCTGGGGATACCGCTCAAGCTGTCACTACCTCAGGCGCACAGCCGGGTCCGAGCGGTCTATCTGGGCCACGGGAGTTGGACGATGCCGAAGACCTACGACTTAAGGCTCGCAAACAGGGTGAAAAGAGAGCGAAGTTTCTCGAGCAGGCCCAAGAGGCGCTTGATTCGGGGAACTTCAGCCGCTGGGAGAAACTCATGAGGCTCGCAGAGAAGTGTTGGAAGGCGATAGTAAAGTTTAAGAAGAAAGCCGCCGATATCATCTTCAGAGGTAAGTCGCGTTGGCGGCCTAGGGCTAGTCGGGCAACTGAATGTGTGTGTTTGGGTTTCCCGATCGGGTTTCTCAGTGAAAAATAAGGTTCGGCGGTTGGGTTTTCCACCTGATCACCTCGTATCTCATTTCGAGCCAGGGTGCGAAACGAGGAGAGGTTGACCTTCACTTGCTATACGTCCCCGAAGCCATCGAAAGGGCGGAACAAAGCATCCAAGCGGCGATGTCAAGGGGGGATCGGACGATACGCTTTATCACTGGTTCGTAGCGCGCCGCGCTGATCGCCAATGCTTCTAAGACATATGTCGATTTGGATGTTATTCAGGAAAAGGAAAGCACTCAAAAGCAGGGCCAAAGATTTTACCGCGTCTAGAAGAGTACATCAGAAACTCGAAGTAAGGGTCGCATCTAAAATTAACGTTAACGTATTCCGAGTCCAAACTAACGACGGTTCGCATCCAGGCCGGGATTGGAAATTAAGACGGATCCTAACAACGGAGGAGTGCTCGATGTTTACCTACCACCGGCAAGGCAGGAACCATAGGGATGGTCTTCGTTTTCTGTGGATCCACAAAGGAAGTCACAATACGGTTATGGTTATGTGGAGCTATCTCCACTAGCGAGCGCTAGCATTTCCTTTTAGTATGCTCGTTTTCATCGTGATTCGCCCTTTGGTTACTAGCGGACTTGAGTATGGTAGGATAGTGCCTTGTAACAAGATGTTGTCGTATCATCGTGGGGTACACTTTGGGGCCCCGCGCCTTAGTACATGAGACGAATTTTATCGATGAATATCGATGAATCATTGACCTGGCCCACCTTTCCTTCCCCATCGACGTGCTTTCACGTCATGGCCGTGGACCCCCGTATTGTCACAGCCGTGACTATACTGTACAGTACCGTGACTGCCCTGATGGGGAAAGGAAACGCGCAAGTCGTGCGCTGCTTTATCGGTCCCTTGTCTGTATGTATTGTTCCTACCCTCAGCGCTCAGCACCGACACGCCTTCTCCTGCTGGCACTTAAGCGATGCTTATCTGGACAGTATCTGGACATGTGGCGGGGAAGAACTTCGACAGTGATCCGAGGCTTGGACGTTCGTCCCTTACCGCGAATACTCGACATCTCCCTTTACTTCAGAGGCAGTAGTTCCCAAGACAATTGCCGTACCATCACGGATTCGATTCGCACGCTAGTACTTTCCGCTTATTTGACGCTGAGCCTGTGCACGTTCTTGCGGTGGCGATAGTGCTCCCTAACCTTTCTCTACGCTTGCGGGGGGCGTAAAGAGTCCCATACTTATAGCTGAGCCCCTTCCCCTTCGTAATCGTTAGTGCCTGCCCCCGAGAAACGTCCTCTTTCCTCGGTCAACATGCCAGGCTTCAAGTTGGCCTTCACTCTCGTTGCGGCCGCCGCCATTGCCGTTGGTAATTACTTTTTTGGCGGAAAAGATTCAAATGATGACGACGACGACGCTACTCGTGATTCGTATTACTCAAGTTCTTCGTACAGCAGTCGCACTTTCTTCTCCTTCTTCTTTTTTGAAATCCATTTCTGTGTGCCTCGGAGAACAATACCCCCCGCAGCACGTCACTTGTATACTAACGGTGGCACTTATTGGAACCAGATCCAGAAGTTTTTCGAACCACCTCAACAGTCTTTTAGACCACCCCCCTCCTCATCCTACTCCCATCGACCCCCATCAACTAGTGCTTACAGCCAGATTACACACGTAGCACGTCACTTATATACTAACGGTGGCACTTATTGGAACCAGATCCAGCAGTTTTTCGAACCACCTCAACAGTCTTCCGGACCACCCCCCTCATCCTACTCCCATCGACCCCCATCAACCAGTGCTCACAGCCACACACAAGTAGCACGTCACTTGTATAGTACTAACAGTGGCACTTATTGGAACCAGACCCAACAGCCATACGGACCACCTCAACAGCCTTCCAGACCACCTCCGTCCTCATCCTACTCCCATCGCCCCCCAGCAACCAGTGCTCACAGCCAGACCACACACGTAGCACGTCACTTGTATACTACTAACAGTGGCACTTTCCGGAACCAGACCCAGCAGTCTTACAGACCATCCCAACACGGAAACGACGACGACGACGCTATTCCTGCTCTTGAACCTGATCCGTATTACCTAAGTCCTCTGCACAACAATAGCACTTCTCGGAACCAGACCCAGCAGCCTTATAGACCACCTCCGCCGTCTTCATCCTACTCCCATCGACCCCCAGCAACCGATACTCACAGCCAGACCACAGCCAGGACTCCCGCACCTCCTGAGTACTGTTCCCAGTGTGGCGGCTATCACCCAAGTGTGGTCTCCGAGTCACCTTACACTCGAACGTCTAGTCAGACACAGCCGTCCACTCGCACTAGCACACAGGCTTCCCGTTCATATTCTGATGACGTGCACGCCCACGAACCACCGGAATATGGATACTCTTACACTCGAACGTCTAGTCAGACGCAGCCGTCCACTCGCACACAGGCTTCCCGTCTAGTATTTAAGAGCCTGTACGCCCACGAACCACTATCGTCCACACGCACACAAGCTTCCCGTCTATATTCATCGCTCTTTAAGAGCGTGCACGCCCACGAACTACCGGAATATGGAAACTCCCAGACTAGTTCTCATCTTCTCTCGCACGTGCATACTGGTAGCGAGCCTCGTCTGCTGACCGCACCTGCGGTCGTCTCGTCCGACCCTCGCTCCGATGAGCCAGCCAGCGTCGAGGACCTCGATTTCGCCAAGAAACTACGTGAACAAGCCCGACGCAAAGGTCGGGAGATGTCGGACGCGCGTAGTCGGGCCAAGAGTGCCCAAAAGAAAGGGTCGCGTGGTGCCGCACAGGAACACAGACAGCGAGCTAATGCTCATCAGAGTGCAATGAATGAACTCGATAAGCGAGCGGCCGAGATTATCTTCAGGGAGAAAAACAAAGTATGCGGTTACATGTCCCTCGATATTTGCTCAACGTTGTTATCTAAACTGTCTTTGTCTTAGAATCGTAAGGAGGGGATGATTGACCTTCATGGTTTGTACGTTGCCGAGGCCATTCGGCTTGCAAAGGATCAGGTTCAGGCTGCTAGATCGAGGGGTGATGACGTTGTGCGCTTCATAGTTGGTGAGCCTTTCGACAAACCCTGCTGGATATGTGTATAATAGTCGGACCGACTCAGGCAAGGGTCTACACGCGGATGACGGTGAGGCCAAAATTCGACCGGCTTTGGAAGGTATCTTTACTAAGTACGTGCGACGTATCGTCCCTGTTTCCATGGACTGACCTGAGTCGACCCAATAGACAAGGCGTGATGCATTCACTGGATTCGAAGAATACTGGGGTGCTCGTCGTTCGATTGGATTGACACCGAGGGCCTTGGTCGCGTTGATCGGTGCATGATAGGTTGACCGTGAAGTGATGTAAAAACGCTGCATGATATGTTCACTAATCAACACGTTCCTTTGCCCCATTACTGCTTGAATACCAGCTCAATTTGAATTTGAATTTGTCTTGCCCACGATCGTGTGCCCTTCTAGGCGCCTCGAAATTCCCAGAGCCTAGACTATCTCCCGAGTTTTATTACGACGGACCTAGACCCAAAATCTGGCCTTGATACCAGATAGGACGGAATGATGCACGAGAACGTAAATTTCGGTATCGAAGACATGCACAGACTACGACCGGTCGGACCCAAGGAGAGTAAATATCTTTTGAAAGGGCGTTATCAACGAAGACACGCGCGCGCAACCGTGAGGACAGTCTATCATTTATCTATCAGTTATCTTTATTCACTTGCGCCGCATATTGTCTCGTGCTGGCCCTGAGCATCTGCCGTAAAGGGTTGCCATTAATAAGGTGCGGCGGTTCTTCATTTGCCAGTGGGGGACGCTGGTTGGGTTCTCCACCTGACCACCTCGTATCTCGTTTTGAGGCAGGGTGTGAAACGAGAGGTTGACCTTCACCTGCTACATGTCCCCGAAGCCATTGAAAGGGCGGAACAAAGCATCCAAGCGGCGACGTCAAAGGGGGATTGGACGATACGCTTCATCACTGGTTGGTAGCGCGCCGCGTTGGTTGATTGCCAACGCTCCAGAAATTCATTGTCATTCAGGCAAAGGAAAGCACGAAGGGCCGAAGATTTGCCAGCTCTGCAAGAGTACATTGGAAAGTAAGGGTCGCATCTGAAATCAAGGCGGCCACTCAAAGTACTCAACGTTGACGACCGTCACGTATGCTGAGTCCGAACTAACGACATATCCAGGCGCGGACTAGAATCTGAGATGGATCCTAATAACGAAGGAGTGCAAGGCAGGAACTTGAACTATAGAGAGGGTCTTCGTTTTCTGTGGATCCAGATAGGAAGTGACAATACGGTTACGCGGGACGCGGGACAATCCACTTGCGAGCACTAGCATTCCCTTCAATTATATGCTTCCATCGTGATTCGTCCTTTGATTAGCGGACTTGAGTATGATAGGATAGTGCCGCTGGGGTTGTAACTCAAGTTGTTGTCGTATGTCGCTGGAGGGTGGCGCTCTGGGGGCCCGCGCCTTAGTCACGGTACAGTACCTGTGTAACTTGAAGTAACTTGAAGATGAATTTTTGTCTTGGCACACCTCTCCCCATCGATTGGCTCGAGTGTGCTTTCCCTGGCACCTGAGTACTGTATTACAATTCAATGCGGTTACCACCCTGATGGGGAAATGCGAATGTAGGTTCGTCGGCCGGCCGGCGGTGCTGCTTATCGGTCCCTTGTTTGTATTGTTTCCCACTCTCAGCGCTCAGCTTCAGTACCGACACGCCTTCTCCTGCAGGCCCTTAACCGATGCTTATCTGAACATGTGGCGGCGAAGAACTTCGACAGAGTGCACTGATCCGAGGCTTGGACATTCGCTCCGAGTCTCCCATCGCGACTACTTGACATCTCATTCCTGACCTGAGTCGCTCCCTTCACTTCACAGGGGAAGTAGTTCCTAAGACAATCGTCGGACCATCACGACTCCTTCTTTTCGACTCGCAGGCCAGTACTTTGTATTTGACGCCGAACCTGTACACGTTCCTGCAGTGGCGAGGAATGCTTCCTTGATTGGGTCCTTTTGCTGATGCATCGCGCGGCGCTTGCAGCGTGTTCGTAAACCTGGTTCCTACATATAGCTGAACCCTTCCAGCACCCTCCCCCTTCGTAACCCCTAGTCCTGACCCCGAGAAACGCCCTCTTTCCTCGGGTCAACATGCCAGCCATCGCGTTAGCTCTTGTTGCTACAGCGGCCGTTTTTGTCCTTGGTAACTACTTTTTTGGTGGAAAAGACGACCCTCCTCCTGGTGATTCGTATCGCTCGAGTACTCGAACCCAGCAGTCTCCCAGACCACCCCCGCCGTCTCCGTCTTACACCCGTCATCGACCCCCAGCAACCAACGCTCACAGCCACGCCGCACCAAGGACTTCCCCCACTCTCTCTGACGAGCTAACTGGCGTCGAGGATTCCAAGAAATTACGTGAAGAAGCGCGACGCAGAGGTCGGGAGATGTCGGAGGCGTATAGTCGGGCCAAGACCGCGCAAAAGAAGGGATACCGTGGGGCCGCACAGGAACACAGACAGAAAGGTGATGCCCATAAGAGTGCAATGGAGGACCTCGATAAGCGGGCGGCCAAGATAATATTTAGGGAGAACAACAAGGTTAGTGGCTAGATGGACAATCGCCGAGATCTGCCAAAAAGTTGTTGTTCTCAATCTCCCTTTCTGTGCTAGAATCGTAAGGGGGGGAGGATCGACCTTCACGGTTTGTACGTCGCCGAGGCCGTTGGGTTCGCAAAGGAAGAGCTTCGGTCTGCTATGACGAGGGGTGATGAAGCTGTGCGTTTCATAGTTGGTAAGTCTTTCGATAAACCCTGTCGGGTGTGGGCATGACAGTCGGACCGTCCTAGGAAAAGGGCTGCACTCGGAAGGCGAGGCCAGGATTCGACCGGCTTTGGAAGAGCTCTTTTCCGAGTACGTGCGATGCTTCGTCCCTAATTCTTCAGACTGACCTGGGTCGATCCCATAGACGAGGACTGAGTCATTTACTGGATGCGAATAATACTGGGGTGCTCATTGTTCGATTGGTTTGAGAATAAGCTAAACTCGTGACTGAAGCGGAGTGACTGGGCGAGTCTACGAAAGAGGCGGGGATAGTTGTTGTCGTATTCATTATCGGGAGTGCTATCAGGATATGAACCATTTTTGGTGCGATGTGGGTGTACTGTGCCGTGGAAGGTAGCGCGGGTGGAAAACGGCTCGTAAGGGCAGATATCGGTGTAGTCAATGAATAAATGACGGGAGGATATGGGGCTTATAAGGCGGTGGTGGGATCGGACGAGGTCAAGTGAAAGAGTGTATGGTCAGTGACATAGTGAGCAGACGAGACGCAGGATACTGCAAGTCAGACCTGCGATGATTCAATCGTGATTGAGGGAATCTTGGAGCGGCCGCATCTCTATCCTTTGTGCTGCCAGACGTGTCAGATGGAACACGGTCGTTACAGTAAACGCCAAGGTAAACGCCGTCGTTTTGGAGTATGACTTAGGGCCGATCTGGAACGTGAGATCGCGGTACTTGAGCAAGAAAGCGAGTCCGCAGCGACCGGTGTGTACAGTAAGTGGCAAGCAGAAACCGAGATGAGATACGAGCAGAGACAGTACTTTCCCTTTGGCTCTTGTACTCGAGTGCTGTAAATCTCAGATTAGAACGAAGGTGAGCGACACTAAAAAAGGAAGGTGACGGCTTGGGGCGACGACGGTTCGTATCCAGGCACTGACTAGAATCTGAGATGGCGTTGTTTAGCTACGAACGCAGGAACCATGGCCTGGGAGGTCTTCGTTTTCTCAGGCTGTGGATCCAGATAGGAAGTCACAGCCTGAGTACGGTTACGCGGAACAATAGATGCTCTCTCCACTAGTGGCCGCAGCGAGCACTGGCATTTCCTTACTTCATTGTGATTCGCCCTTTGATTAGCTAGCGGACTTGAGTATCATAGGATAGTGCCGCTGGGGTTGTAACTCAAAGTATTGTCGTATGTCGTCGTAGGTGGCACTTTGGGGCCCCGCGCCTTACACGTAAGATGAATCTTTGTCCTGGCCAACCCCCATCGATCGGCTCGGGCGTGCTTTCACGACCACGGCTGAGTGCTGTGTCGCTGTGTCGTTATTATGTCAGGGCCGTGACTGACTATGAGTATGTGGCACTTAATTCAATTCAGTTACCACCCTAACGGGGAAATGGGTAAACGCGAATGCAGGTTCGTCGGCCGGGCGGTGCTGGTCATCGGTCATTTGTTTGTATTATTCCTAACTTACTCTCAGCGCTCAGCGCCAACAGGCCCTCTCCTGACCGCGCTGGAACTTAAGCGATGGTTATCTGGACGTGTGGCGGGGAAGAACTTCGACAGTGATCCGAGACTTGGACGTTCGCTCCCCATGGGCGAACACTCGGCATCTTATTCCTGACTTGAGTCACTCCGGGCCTTCACTTCACAGAGACAGACTGGGTAGTTCCCAAGACAATCGCCGGACCATCACGAATCCTTCGCAGGCCAGTACTTTCCGTGTATTTGACGCTGAATCTGTGCACGTTCCTGCGGTGGCGATGGATGTTACCTTTTTCTGATGTGGCGCTTGCGGGGGGTCCGTAAACTTGGTACCCATACTTATAGTTGAGCCCCTTCCCCTCGTAACCGTTAGTGCCTGCTCCCGAGCAACGCCCTCTTTCCTCGGTCAACATGCCGGGCTTCTTGGCCTTCACTCTCGCTGCGGTCGCTGCCATTGCCGTCGGTAATTACTTTTTTAGCGGAAAGGACGACGACGACGACGCTATTCCTCCTCTTGAATCTGATCCGTATTACCCAAGTTCTCGGAACCAGTCTCACAGACCACCCCAGCAACCTTACAGACCACCACCGCCATCCTCATCCTACTCCCATCGACCCCCGGCAACCAATGCTCACAGCCAGACCACAGCCAGGACTCCCGCACCTCTTGACTACTGTTCCCAGTGTGGCGGCTATCACCCAAGTGTAGTCTCATCTTACACTCGAACGTCTAGTCGGACACATCCGTCTACTCGTACACAGGCTTCCCGTCCATATTCTGATGACGTGCACGCTCACGAACCACCGGAATATGGATACTCCTACACCCGAACGTCTAGTCGGACACAACCGTCCGCTCGCACACAGGCTCCCCGACCATATTCTTCGCCCTTTTACGACGAACCACCGGAATATGAATTCCCTTACACTCGAACATCTACTCAGACACAGCCGTCCACTCGTGCACAGCCATCCACTCGTGCACAGGCTTCCCGTCCATATTCTTCGCTCTTTAATAGCGTGGACGCCCACGAACCACAGAAATCTGGATACTCCCAGACTGGCTCTCATGTTCCGTCCCACGTGCGTACTGGTAGCGAGCCAACCGCGCCCGCGGTCGTCTCGTCCGACCTTCGCTCTGACGAGCCAACCATCGTCGAGCAAGTCGTCGAGGACCTCGATTTCGCCAAGAAACTACGCGAACAAGCCCGGCGCAACGGTCGGGAGATGTCGGAGGCGCGTAGTCGGGCTAAGAGCGCGCAAAAGAAGGGATCCCTTGGGGCTGCACAGGAACACAAACGGCGAGCTAATGCCCACCAGAGTGCAATGAAGAAGCTCGACAAGCAAGCAGCCGAGATCATTTTTAAAGAGAAAAACAAGGTATGCAATTACATTTGTGCTCGACGTTGTTATCTAAACTCTCTTTGTCTTAGAATCGTAGAGAGGGGATGATCGACCTTCATGGTTTGTACGTTGCCGAGGCCATTCGGCTCGCAAAGGATCAGGTTCAGACTGCTAGATCGAGGGGTGACGACGTTATGCGGTTCATAGTTGGTGAGCCTTTCGACAAACCCTGCTGGATGTGTGTATAACAGATGGACCGACTTAGGCAAAGGGCTGCATGCGGACGGCGGTGAGGCCAAGATTCGACCAGCTTTGGAAGGTTTGTTTACTAAGTACGTGCGACGCATCGTCCCTGTTTCTATGGACTGACCTGAGTTGACCCAATAGACAAAGCCTGACGCATTCACTGGATCCGATGAATACTGGGGTGCTTGTTGTTCGATTGGATTGACATTGTATGTCCTGGTCACGTTGATTGGTGCATGATGCATGATAGGTTGTTCGTGATGTAGTTGTGATGTAACTGGCTAACACAGTTCTGTCTCCTTACTGCTTGAATACCATCTCCC
Source organism: Lactarius trivialis (assembly GCA_003315845.1). Classification (NCBI taxonomy): domain Eukaryota; kingdom Fungi; phylum Basidiomycota; class Agaricomycetes; order Russulales; family Russulaceae; genus Lactarius; species Lactarius trivialis. Next base: position 20,027 of record QFDV01001993.1, read on the forward strand.
GAGTTTCTGTACAACGGACCTAGAATTAAGGCTTAAAATATCGCCAGAACCGGATATCAGATAGGACAGAATGACTACGGAATGATGCACGAGAACGGTACTGGAAATTAACAGAGTACAACCGACCCGGTTGCGGTAGGTCGGACCTAGTTGGGTCTCATTATGGTTGGGTTTCCCAATCGGGTTGCCCACTGGCAGTGAAAAATAAGGTGCGGTTCTTCGTTGTTCAACAGTGGTTGGGTTCTCCAGCTGACCACACCCTATCTCGTTTCGAGGCAGGGTGCGAAAGGAGGAGAGGGCCCGGGCTTCACTTGCTACACGTCCGAAGTCATTGAAAGGGCAGAACAAAGCGTCCACTGGCAAGTGGCGATGTCAATAGGTGGTAGTTTGGGGCCCCGCGCTTTACGATACACGTTTACTGTACCCGGGGGCGCCACGGCTGAGTGCTGTGTCATCATTATGTCAGGGTTGTGACATGTGACAGACCATGTGGCACTTAATTCAGTTCAGTGGACTCGGAAATGCGAATGCAGGTTCATCGGTCCTTTGTTTGTACATTATTGTTCCTACTCTCAGCGCTCAGCACCGCCACGCCCTCTCCTGCTGGCACTTAAGCGATGCTTATCTGGACGTGTGAGAACTTCGACAGTGATCCGAGGCTTGGACGTTCGCTCCCCCAGAATCTTTTTCCTGACTTGAGTCACTCCCTTCACTTCACAGAGACAGTAGTTTCCAAGACAATCGCCGGTCCATCATGGACGCTTCTTTTCGGATCGCGTACTAGTACTTTCCGGGTGTTTGACGCTGAATCTGTGCACGTTCCTACAGTGGCGATTGATATTGCCTTTTCTGATGCGGCGCTTGCGGGGAGGTCCGTGAACTCGGTGCCATACTTATAGCTGAGCCCTTCCCCTTTCGTGAGCGCTAGTGCCTGCCCCCGCGCAACGCTCTTTCCTCGTTCAACATGCCGGGCTTTAAGTTGGCCTTCACTCTCGTTGCGGCCGTGGCCGTTGCCGCTGGTAATTACTTTTTAGGCGGAAAAGACGACGACGACGACGCTACTCCTCCTCCTGAGCCCGATCCGTATTACCGAAGTTCTCCGCACAACAACGGTACTTCTCGGAACCAGACCCGGCAGTCTTACAGACCACCCCAGCACGAACAAGACGACGACGACGATATTCCTCCTCTTGAACCTGATCCGTATTACCCTAGTTCTCGGAACCAGCAGACCCGGTGGTCTGTAAGACCACCCCAGCACGTAAAAGACGACGACGACGACGACGCTATTCCTCCTCTTGAACCTGATCCGTATTTCTCAAGTTCTCCGTACAACAATGGCACTTCTCGGAACCAGACCTGGTCTTACAGACCACGCCAGCACGGAGAAGACGACGACGACGACGACATTCCTCCTCTTGAACCTGACCCGTATTACCCAAGCACTCGGTACAACAACGACACTTCTCAGAACCAGACCTGGCAGTCTTACAGACCACACCAGCACGGACAAGACGACGACGACGACGCTATTCCCCCTCTTGAACCTGATCCGTATTTCTCAAGTTCTCCACACAACAATAGCACTTCTCGGAACCAGACCCAGCAGTCTTACAGGCCACTTTCCGACTACTGTTCAGGGTGTGGCGGCTATCACCCAAGTGTAGTCTCACCTTACACTCGAACGACTACTCAGACACAGCCATCCACTCGAACACAGGCTTCCCGTCCATATTCTTCGCTCTTTGAAAGCGATCACGACGACGAATCATCGGAAGATGAATACCCTTACACTCGAACGTCTAGTCAGGCACAGCCGTTCGCTCGCACACAGGCGTCTAGTCGAACACAGCCGGCGTCCACTCGTACACAGGCTTCCCGTCCACATCCATCGCTCTTTGAGAGCGTGCACGACGACGAATCACCGGAATATGGATACCCCTACACTCGAACGTCTAGTCAGGCACAGCTATCCACTCACACACAAACTTCCCGTTCATATTCTTCGCTCTCAGATAGCGTGGACGACGATGAACTACCGGAATATGGATACTCCCAGACCGGCTCTCATGTTCCCTCGCACGTGCATACTGGTAGCGAGCCTCGTCTGCCGACCGCGCCTGCGGTCGTCTCATTCGACCTTCGCTCTGACGAGCCAACCACCGTCGAGCATGTCGTCGAGGACCTCGATTTCGCCAAGAAACTACGTGAACAAGGGCGACGCAAAGGTCGGAAGAGGGCCAAGAGCGCGCCAAAGAAGGGATCCCGTGAAGACAGACAACGGGCTAATGCCAATAAGAATGCAATAAAGGAACTCGATAAGCGAGTGGCCGAGATCATCATGGAGAGAAACAAGGTATGCGATTACATGTCCCTCGATAGGTTATTCTCAAACTCTCTATGTCTTAGAACCGTCGGGAGGAGACGATTGACTTTCATGGCTTGTCCGTTCCCGAGGCTATTCGGCAAGCAAAGGATCATATTCAGACTGCTAAATCGAGGGGTGACGAGGCTGTGCGATTCATAGTTGGTGAGTCTTTCGACAAACTCTGCCAGATGTGTGTATAACAGTCGGACCGACATAGGCCAGGGGCGGCACTCGGACGATGGTGAGGCCAAGATTCGACCGGCTTTGGAAGGTTTGTTTACTAAGTACGTGCGACCCATCATCGATATCATCCCTGTTTCTATGGACTGACCTGAGTCGACCCAATAGACGAGGCGTAACACATTCGCGGGATCCGAAGAATCCTGGGGTACTCATTGTTCGATTGGATTGACACTGAGGGCCATGGATAACATTTTAGGGTCGCGTTGATTGGTGGGTGATATGCATGATAGGTTATCGATTATCCGTGATGTGATTGTAATGTAACACGCTGCATACTGTAATATGTCCACTACTGTAACTAACACCTTCCTTTGTCTCCTTACTGCTTGAATACAATACTGGCTCAAGTTGAATGTGATCTTCCGATTTCTCAATATTCTCTATAGCCCAGTCTACCTCCCCCAAGTTTTTGTACGACGGGCCCAAGGACGGACCTAGATTCCGTGAGAACCGGATACCAGACAGGGCGGAATGAGAACGTCGCCTTAAGAAATGTTTCATGCAACGCGTAAATGGATTTCCAAAAAAAAAAAAAAGAGAAGGGCCGGAGATGCCAACGAGTCCCTCTCGAGAGCGCAAAAGCACATAGGAAAGGTAGCATGAAATTACAGCCGAATCCAATGTAGGGGGCCCCTTCATAATAAACGTACGACAGCGGTCATTCAAATTTCAGGCGCGGGGTTCATAGTTAAGTACACACGGAAATATCTTATCTCGCATAATATGTAGTCATAAAATGGTTGCAGGATTAATAACTTCCATTTTTTAATTACAATAAATAATTGTCGGTGTGATAATTGTTTTTTTCTAACTCAGCCCATCCTCTAAAATCGGTCGCAAGGGGCCCCCTACATTGGATTCGGCTGTAACGTTTAGAGTAAATGTTGCGCGGACTAGAATCTGAGATCTGAGCCGTCGAGAACGACCTACTAAGGCAGGGATCATAGGGAAGGTTCTCGTGTTCTGTGGATCCAGATAGGAATCTGAATACGGATACATGGAACAGCGAGACACGCACTCTACTGCTGCACTGCGATTTCCTTGTACGTCCCCTTTCATGACCATCATGATTCGCCCTTTGATTGCCAGTGGCGGGCTCGAGCGATAGACTGAGTGCCGCTGGGGTTGTAATTCGAATTTTTTATCGCGGCATTGTTGGAAAAGGGTGGAACCCAGCAGCAGCCATTGGCGATTGGCGACCTCAAAGCTTGAGCTTGAGCTCGAGGCTCTGCGGGACTTCGTGCCACCTGCGTCATGAACGGATATCGTCTTTGCTCTAGCCCACCTCCCCCCCTCCATCGAAGACCAAATGCTGATATGCCTCGGACTACTGTACTATTTCGACCAAGTGTTCACACTTTCGGGAATTTTTCAGAAATTTTTTGCTCAAAAATTTTCTTTTGATTTGAGGTGAATAAAAAAATATAGTTTTTTTTCAATCTGACACCTGACGTGAACACTAGGTCGTAATAGTACAGTAGTATGTGGCACCTGAGGCTGATTAAATTCTTGTCAGCTCGCCTGTCAGGGCATTTGCAATGCAAATTCGTCCAAGGATTCGTCGGCTGTTCTGTGCTGACACGCCCACCACACGCCCTCTCCTGCTGACCCTCAAGCGGCGCTTAATTGGACTTATGGCGGGCGAGAACTTGGACAGGTGACCGTCAGGGATCCTAGCGCGATCACCTGACATCTCATTCCTGACTTGAGTCGCTCCCTTCACTTCACTCCTTCACTTCACAGAGGCAGAGCAGTGGCGGAGCAATGGCAGAGGCAGAGATAATCGCCGGACGGGACCTTCTATTTCCGACTCACACGCTACTACTTTCCGTGCGTTTGAACACGTTCCGGCCGTGGCGATGAGTACAGTATTTCCTTGGCCCTTTTCTGATGCACCGCCCGGCGCACTGGCATGCGAGGTTCCGTAAACTTGCTTCCATACTTATAAGTGAAACACTTCCAGGACCCTCCCCCTTCGTAGCCATCCGAGCAACGCCTTCTTCCTCGGTCGACATGCCTGCCTTGACTTTCACCTCCATTGGCTTTGCTCTTTCAGCGGCGGCCGCCCTTGTCGTCGGTGCATGCTTGTGCGCCGGAGATGACGACGACAATACTCCTCATAATTCGTATCACTCTTCTTCGTTGAACAGTGGTACTTCTCGGATCCGGACCCAGCCGTCTTACAGACCGCCTCCGCTACCTCCATCCTATACTCGATCCCCAGCGATCCAGGCTCAGACCACACCCAGGACTTCCGCACCTCCTGACTACGGTCGTGGCTTCCATAAGCCAACTGCAGCCTCACCTTACTCCCGAGCGCCCAGTCAAACCCAGGCGTCTTCCACTCTCATACGGCAGCAGTCTTCCCCTCGCACACAACCTTCCGTTGCCCAACCCACTTCAACTAGCTCTCGAATCCCCCCACGTGTGCCCACTGAAAGAGACCGACTTCTTCCGACCGTGTATAGCGGCTATCACTCAAGTGTAGTCCCACCTTCCACTCGAACACCTAGTCAGAAGCAGACGTCCACCACTTTCGCCCAGCTGCCCTCCACTCGCGCACAGCCATTCACTGTCGCACAGCCTCCCCGTCCATACTCCTCACTCTTTGACCACATCAGATCCGCTTCGACTATCTCTCGTGTCCCTTCATGCGTTCCTACAGAAAGAGACCCCTTTTCGCCGACCGTAATTCAAGTCGTCTCATCTGACGAGCCAACCACCGTCGAGCAAGTCGTCGAGGACCTCGATTTCGCCAAGAAATTACGTGAACAAGCGCGACGCAAAGGTCGAGAGATGTCGGACGCGCGTAGTCGGGCCAAGAGCGCGCAAAAGAACGGATCCCGTGGGGCCGCACAGGAACACAAACAACGATCTAATGCCCATCAGAGTGCAATGAAGGCATTCGACAAGCGAGCAGCAAAGATCATCTTTAAGGAGAACAACAAGGTCAGTAGCTAGACGGATATATCCGCCGATACTTGTTCTCAACCTTCTTTTTGTCTTAGAATCTTAAGGAGGGGACTGTCGACCTTCATGGTTTGTACGTCGCCGAGGCCGTTCAGTTCGCAAAGGAGCAGGTCCAGGCAGCTAGATCGAGGGGCGACAAGGATGTGCGCTTCATAGTCGGTGAGTGATAAACCGTGTCGGATGTGCGCATCATGATAACCGGTCGGATCGATCTAGGCAAGGGGTTGCACTCGGACGATGGTGAGGCCAAGATTCGGCCAGCTTTGGAAGTCCACTTCACTAAGTACGTGCGGTACATGGTCCCTGATTCTATAGACTGACCTGGGCGGTCGATCCCATAGACAAGGGCTGACTCATTTACTGGATCCGAGGAACGCTGGGGTGCTCATTGTTCGATTGGACTGACCATCAGGATCCTGGACATTTCTTGAGTGGTTGATTGGTGCATGAGAGGTTTGTGATATAATTGTAGTAACCGTCTGTATAATATACCCACAATACCCGCATTCATTACCGCTTGTTTGAACCAGATACCAGGAAAAAAACGGATTGATACTGAGAACCTATATTTCAGTACGGGAGATGCACAGACAACCAACCCAACGAGAATAATACAGAGTAAATAGATATATTAAGAACGTGCAATCAACGAAGCAACACGCGTAGCTGGGACGCAATCTATCGAACGAAAATAGTGAGAAGTTAGTGCGCAACAAACACGACAAAAAAGCAAATAACGAAAGAAAACCAAGACGGTAAGCGTGATTCGGTTTCTCTGAAGTCTAGAGGGGGACACAAAATGCCCGGACTCGTGCACTTTGCGACGCGCTCACAAGAGCTTCGTAATGACACCCAATCCCTGCAAAAGCCGTCAACATGCTGATCTTGAAAATGCTCGGCAGCGCCTACCTTAGTCTTGCCCTCGCGAAAGAGTAACTTCATGCCAGCCTTGACGAATTCGGGGTGAGCGATGAATTCAAAGACAACTGTAGCGCGGTCTCCAGTGCGCAGCAGGTTCTGCGGGTGGTCGATAGAAACGATGCGGACTGTCTGCCGGATCGCCTATGTAAGCTACGTCAGCAGCTGGCGCAGACATGGAAGAACGAAGAGAACGGACTCCGCAGTGTAACATAGCCTGATAATTGGGCTGCATGGTAGTGTTGTGGTATAAGATCAAAACTTGTCCTTCGAACCTTCTCACCGCTGAAACTCCCAATTCTCAACTCACGTCCTCGAGAAAGGGGAAGGAGTAGAGCTACATACCTCGCGGCGGAACCTCCGTCCGATGCACGATGACCATGCCCTTGCGCAGCGCAGCGCGGGGCACATGCTTCAATGCAAGAGAGACCGTTTGCCCTGCCACCGCAGTAGTGACATCTGCGCGTTTGCGTTGCATGGTCTTCACGACGGTCGGGGAATACCCGCCGTTGGAGTCTGGTCCAAAGAGTACTGGGTCACCCTTCTTGACAGTGCCGCAGTTGAGCAAGCCGTTTACAACTGTGCCGACATAGGGCACAGACCAGACGTCTGTCACCGAGAACTGATATCGTCAAACGAGGATCGTACACGTTAGGGAGCAGCGAGCATACCTCGAGCGATTGGGTCGCGTCGAAGCGCTCGGCGTCGCCCTCGCTAGGCGGGAGTAGGTTGAGGAATGTGCGAACCTGAGGTACCCGTGTCATTAAATAGACCAGCGAATATATGAGGAACCGTGCGCACAAAGTCAAGACCGATGCCGGTGACATTGGAGACTTGAAATATAGGGCAGATTCTGGGCAGAAAGAATAAGCTACGATGACGAGACAAAGAGATACGACCTACTTGTCCTTGGCATAGACCTGCGAAACTTCGACGGCAGCCTCAATCGACTTGATGAACACTGGATTCTTTCCAGAACTTTAGATGAAGGCGGCGCAAATAAATCTAAAGGAGTACCCGCCGGCAACCACGACTGCGCAGGATTTTTACCACCTGCGCTAGCGTTTCCTCGAGTTTGTTTGGCGGAGTCATATCTACCTGTGGATCAACGTTTGTGACGACCCAGAGGTTGCAGAAATTCCCGCAAAAACCTTGGTTATGCAGACAACGATTGGAACGCTAAGTGCAAGAGCCACCGCCAGGTGCTCCTTCGACATGCCGATGACGCCGGCATTAGCCCCAATGACTAGAATCACACAAGACGGTGCACCAGACGTCAATCCGTATAACGTGGTCTTGAGATATCGCTCATGGCCAGCCAAGTCTGGCTCTCGGCTGTGAGCGGTGTAGCTTCGTCTGGTAAAAAGACCCACCAATAAAGGTCACAATTTTGGCAGAGCGGTGCGAAATCTCTTCCCAACCAAGCTTCTCCCTGCGAAGAACGTCGGGGTCGGCGGAACCGGAAGACGGAAGTATGGGAGCGCCAGCGACGCTGAATCCTAGGATCTGATCGGGTCAAGACCACGTCTATGAGATGTTCATCTCACGCTCACCTCCATGCCGACGGAAGAGGTCCGTCCACTCTCTATCTCGTGTTTATGTCTGAAGAGAGCGACCCGGGCTAGTCCTCTCCCATCATCGAGCCCGCCTACATATCAATTATATATGAATGCGTGTCTAGTATGAGATAAACGCACCTCTTGTCAGCACGCCTAGTATAGTCGACTTTCCACTATCAACATTCCCGACCACCGCACATCGTACCTCTGGCGTGAGAGACACGTCGGGCGGGGGTAATCGTAGCAGAACGGAGGCTCGGGGGTGCGGTCCCCCAGCGCGGAATAGGACGCAAGCCTGAAAACAAGATCAATGCCCGAGCGAGCGAGGATCTCGTATACTGTGTACCTTGCCGCCAACCTCTTCGACCAGTTGGTCAATACGGTCAATCATGGTGCCAACCTCGGCTTCTGTTCGTTCCTCTCCTGTCCAGCCATCGGAACCGTCAGAATCCTCGTTGGAAAATAATGTCAGTCTTGAGGGATGAGCGCCTATTCGAAGCAGGTATTCCCCCCCTTGTTGGGTTAGGAGTGTTGATATTAAGTCTCTCGCTTGAGTATTTCCTTCAGTGGTAGATAATAAAGCGCTCTATATGATGTTCCTTAAGCGGGAATAGGCGGTGGGAGAAAGTGACGCACCTGGAAAGAATGTTCGAGATCAGAGATATCTTGGACTGACTCATCGAACTTGGAGGTCACAGGAGACGATGGTCCCGTGTCGCCTACTGCCTTCTTTCTGACCTTTGACGCCGACTTGTGGTCTCTCTTTAGGGCATCCGACGGTTGCGACGGTATGCGGGTCTTTGCGAGTTCCCGCGTCCGGATGTCCTCGATCTCGGCTTGGAATGACTGTAAAGTGGTCATGGATAACCCTGGTTCGAGTACAATTCAGGATAGAACTAGACGCCTAGATGTTCAAGTTCCTTAAATGTAGACAGCGAGTGAGTCATTCCTGTCGAATGAGTCAATTGATTTGATGGGGTAGTGAGCCTGAATGCCCTGACCACGTGACAACCACGCTCATCTCTGTGCACGTGATCTTATTGTGACCAGCTTTGCCTTGCGTTGAGGACTTGCGTTGAGGAATTGGTTTCTTGTTGACTCTGAATGACGGCACAGCCTCATCCACGCTCTTTGACTGGTCTACATCCAGGGCAACTTGACAAAACTCAACCGCAGCGCGTTCTACGCCATCCAGATTCCAGATTGTCATTTGCATCCTTCCACCCTCAAACCGCGTCAAATGTGCCACCGTATAACCCCCTCGACGGCTCATCTAACCCAAAGCGCATTGTTATTGAGACACACCCAAGTGGCTTCTCCCATTGGAGATTCGTTCCTCGTGCGCGACTTGCAGAGGGCGTCAGCGACGAGGGCTCTTGGCCACGCCTGGTCGATGTTCTAGGGTACACCGGATTCGCCGACTTCACGCCTTAAGTTGTTGATATGATTTCCCCGTAGGGTCCCCACTATTTGCGACCAGGACCAATGGGATATACACAAGCTCGATCCATTCTATGATTGTTTCGTCCCACCACTGCCGCATCCTCCCACGATCCGCGCCAAGGTCGCGTCGGCGGCGTCATTCCCCTCCTCTTCCACATCCTCCCGATCATCCATTTTCCCCGAGGGATCTCAAAAGAAACGGCGGCTGTCCACTCCTCCCTCAAGTCTTGAGGAGGACACAGGACAATCACCCAGGAAGCGGAGACACGCCATTCATGTCGTCGACTCCAGTGACGACGACTCCGAAGTGGAGGCACCTGCATCTCGCACGACTCCACGGACACATGTTCCCGGAAGACGCGTTCGTGGGAGAAGAGGGGGTGTGCCCCGCGCACCCGTAGCTAGAACTGCTGCATGGGGCAACTTCTTTGAGAACGCTCAATCGAATGAGCTTCACGACGAACCAATGCGAGGTACTACTCCGCCACCAGCGGAACCTGCTCCGACCTCTAAGCGGAGAAAGGGTACGCTTTCGTCCTATCTCATTTGTATACCCTCTGACTCAGGTTCCGCTTGTGTAGATGAGGAAGGCGCCTCGTCAGTTATGTCGGAGGACCACAAGCCTTCAAAAAGAGCGCGCACACGGTCACCAGATTCAATTCGTCGCAAGGCGGCTGCTAGATTAAAAGAGCGTGCACGCGCGCGCACGGAAGAGTTTATGCGTCGCATGAACGCGGAGCGAGAAGCACGTCGCGACGCCCGTAATCGAGCTCTAATGGAAGACATCATCGCCGAGATGCCGGAAGAGTACACTCAGCCAAACGGTAGGTGACCCTAGAACGATGCGTATTGCTCTGATCTAAAATTTTCATCGGAAGGGGAACGCAAACACGAACAGGACGGCGAAGGACCCCCGGACGACGACGACGAAGAACAACAGCAAAGACTAAACGAAGCGCTAGAAGAATTGGATGTGCACGAAGAACTCATCGCCGAATCCCGCCGCAAAATCGCGGAGCTCGAGCGCGACCGACCGCTCTGGGAGGCCGCCGCGCACGCTAGAGAGCGTCAGGAGCGCGAAGAAGAGGCCGCACAACGCGCGCGCGCGGAGCGAGCACACCGCGAAGCCGAACGAGAGCAAGAGCGCGCGCGCCAGGCCGCTGCAGCTGAGGCGGAGGCGGCGCAACGACGCGTCGAGGCACAGCGCGCGCGATGGGCCCACGGGCCCTGGACGTCCCAGCGTGCGCTGGAGCGCTATCGCACGCTCTGCGAGTCCTTCGACGAGGCTGCAAAACCTGCCGCGCTGGGTTTTGAGGACGTGCCCTGGCCTAGCCTGCGCAGGCCGTACACCTTTGGGCCGGAGGATATGGATTGGGCGGCCGTCGAGTCGTTCTTTCATGCCGTGCGCGGGCACATGCGCGCGCAGGACTACCGCATTTTCGTCCAGAACTCACATAGGCGATTTCACCCGGATAGATGGCGCGCACGTGGCTTGCTCACCGCGGTGAAGGATGAAGATGCACGCGGGATGATTGAAGTGGCAGCAAATACGGTCGCACAGGCGTTGACACCCCTGTGGCGCGAGGCACGAGGGCAGTAATAAATAAACTAAATTGACCGTCATCCGTATCCTGTTGAGTACTGGGATCGTGTATTGAGATCAAGTATTGATGATGGATAGCAGAAAGTAACGAAGGATAGCATGGCTAGTTAAGCAAGGCAGATATTGTACCACAGCAAACGAAAATGGAAAACGAAAACAGAGCAAACTTTAGATTTGGGTCTCATTACTTGTTGGCTCTAGAGCTCGCGGCTTGGGCTTGCGAAGTTTGATTTTGACGCCATCAACGGCACGGTCGAAACGGTTGCTAATTTGCTGTCGCATAAGGCCATATTAGACGGAAGAGAATGACATTGATGAGAGACCGCGTAGCTCACGGAGAAGAAGAGACCCATTTTGAACATGGAACTATACTTTGGTGGCGAGCTTTCTTTCGGTGCTTGTGGTTGAGGCTCGTTCGAAGACACATCGCCGAGGTCAAGTAGCTCCACGGGAGACGGAAATCGGAAATCGGGCGCTGGACCCAATGTGAGCGGAGACTAAGTTAGTGAAAAATTAAATTAATACATATGCACAGAATCATAATATAATGAAGATCGGCGTACCGGTGGTCCAGAATTCGGCCCAAGGTAGGAGTAGTCCGTCGACGACTCGGAATAAAGCGACAGCGGCTATTGAGTCAACACAGTTATCTTCCCGCCCTGGGTAAAAGGTGGAATGGGGAACTTACACCGTATAAAGGCGATGAAGGGGGCTCTTCAGTCGAAACGTCGCGGTTGCTGAGAGAGGGCCAGAACAAGTAGAGGTCATAATCGTCCTCTTGATTTTGTATGGCAGGGTGAGCCCCGCCTTCGTGGCCTTTTTGGTCTCGCACAGGCATTAGAACAACTTGAAAACTACGGATAGCGTGGTTGGCGGGGGGAAAGAACGAAGGAGGACGGCGAACTACGCGTAATTTGCGACATTTAAATAGCGGCGCGGCGTCCTTTCCAAAGCAAATAGGCTGCCGCGCTAAAGCTGATGGGATGTAAACATTCTTGGGCGGGACTTTCAACTGGCGCTGGACGAAGGTTTCTCGTTTCTTCCCGCTCCTTCGAATCCAGTTATCGTCTGGCAACTCCAACTCGTGTCCGCGTATATCTCCTCCGTAGGTGTATTCCCGGTTGGTCACGAAAGCCTGGAGGCCCTTGAGTCAGTGTTGGACTCGGGATTTTCGCTTGGATTTTCGCTCCGTCAGGTGAAATGTCCAAGAAGGCAGCGCAGATCCGATCAGAATTCCGCCATGTGACATTTGCTTGTCTCCGTGTTTTTCTCGTTCCTGGTGGTGGTGACTCCAGTGCTAGGAAGCTGTCGCCCAGTACCAGACAAACGGAGACTGGGGCCACGATCTGCGATGGAAGCTCGGTCGACACTCGGATCCTCCATCTGCACATCTCCTTATCCTTATTTCCGCTTCCCGTCGCTCGTTTATCCACGCACCCCTCCCTCGCATTGCGTTGCAACGCGAGCGTCGCGCAAGGACAAATGGACAAATGGGTTGCGCAACCAAACACGTGCCCTTGGTGTATGTCACGTAATTACGTGACACTGTGACAAGGGCGCATGTCTGCATTAAACGACGAGCAAGAACACCTTCAAGTGATCTGGTGATCAATACTCGTGCACGAAGCTTTTAAACCAAGACTGAGAGCAACTAGTTCCTGTGACTGGACTGAATGCAAGAGCCCCCTTCACGCAATAACCAAAGCACGCAGGCTCACAAGAGGACGCTCAACTGTCCAGAGCTATAGACAAGTCAAGACAAGACAGAGTGATCAAGAAACAACGTATAGAACAGCCTGTGTGATTTGCTGCGAATTTTGCCGCAAGAAAATCAAGATACTGCTAGGCTTGGGCTTTGTGTGCTTGATTCTGCCGTCAAGAAGTCGGCTCTCCTGCTCAACGTCAAAAAAACTTTAGTTGTTTAAAGACCTACCCTGGACCGTATCAGAGGTCCGGGGACATCTATGGTCTTTCTTCAACACGGGGAAGTAATCTGGAATAAAACGCACCGCTATTCAGACCAGCAAGTCAACGATATCTCTATCACACTGAAAGGGCTCCTCGAGGTTCTCAAGAACTTGCAGAGCTTGTGCAAGAAGTGCTCAGAACGACGAAATGAGAAGAGGAAGACGGGGGAATGTGGCAAGAGCAAGCGGAGAAGTGTCCCAAAGATCCCCACTCCGACCACACTTTTCCCACTGCCAACCGCTTTTGATACCCACATGAGATTGGCGTCCCAGCTCCCCCAGTGTCGTGCTACCAACGTTATCGACCACATAATTTTATCCGCTCCTTCTACAGAATTACCGCGACCGCTGAAAAGATACAATCGAGAGGTCTCCGCGCATAATCCCCTTTCCCCCCTTTCCCCACAAATTCCATCCATTCACCTACTTGCCCTACGCTCCACTTCACCAATCCCCAACCCTCCGCTCAATCGTATTCCTACATTCCCCAGGTCATCATACTTCCTCCAGTGTTCCTCTTTGCGGTTGGACCAGCCGAAGGCAATCAAATGGACCATCGTCGCCCCGTACTAAGCCGCTTTAAGTGGCCCTCTCAATTTGTTGTCGCGTTATCTCCAGAGAAGTGCCCGGCCTATTTTTGTGTTCGTGAGTTCTCCCCCTTATCCCCCCTCCCGTCTGTCCCCCCTGCCTTGCAACAAGATCCCGTGGGCCTAAGTCAAGACGGCAATCTTTCCCGCTTGGTCCCTTGCACCCCCTGCGACCGTCTTCTTCGTTCCTTCCTAATCGGCCGTGCCTACTGTACAAATTAAATACTGCGGCGAAGAGCCGTTTGGGGAAGTCAGCCATGGTCCTAGGCAAGATGGAGACCATTGAGGCCTACATCCAAGGAGGTTATGGTTGTCACCTCCCTACTTCCGACGCCGAGCGTCGGGCGGCCAAGGACACCGCGCCCAAGATTGCGCTTTTTCATTATCGACGAGCCTGCAACGGCTACCATCACCTATGGACTTGACAAGAACTCCGATAGAGTCTTGGATTATTTGTTGTCACGTTGCCTCCCGATGACGAGGTCGCGTCAGGTGAGAAGGCTCTTATCTGTCATTGCTATTCTCAGGCTCACATAAATAAGTACAAACTTTTGGCGCGTTGCTGCGTCGCCAACCCCATGAAATTCTTTTGAGCGAGCTCTATAGCGCTCAACGACATGAACACAGAGGAGACTGAGCCCGTATTCAATTCTCCATTGTCACGCCGTGGAGGATCAGATACGGAGGACGAGGTTAGGAGAACGGGGAGCAGAGATCGCAAATGCGAGGTACGTTCTTACGTGCCGCCGCCGGCTGACCATAACTTGCAGACCGACCAGCTGGCACGGCGAAAGCGGTGCCTCAACCCCGTGTTATTCGCCATACTTATATTGTACTATTCGAGACTCAAGTACTCGTTTACGCGGGTACCCGTGCCTATGTCTTGGATACGAGTATAAGTACTCGTTTGCGTGAGTACTAGAGTTTGTTCGATTATCAATCAGCGCAAAACCACCTGGCTATTGTACACTAAATGTGTGCGTCTTGTCGTAGTTCAATGAATGTTTATAGCTGATGCTTATAAATACGAGAACCTAATGCTGTGTAGAGAGATAATACGGGGCGGCGATTGTTCCAGTAGAGGGATGATGACTACGGTGTGATGACCTATGCAAGAAGAGCGGTCGGCTCTACCAAGACACTGTCACAGCGACGATCGCGTAGAGAGCGAGCGGCGGCCATCCGATGGCCCATATGTCTTCCACGACCCGCTGAAGGTATCTTCGCCTGCGTGGTCGTGCAGGGGGCAGTCGCGACACTGGCGCGCGGTATGCGGGCAGTTCGAGGGAGAAGGGGCTCGAACCGCGCTTTTGATGACGCGACGGCATTGCTGGCTTGGCCGCGCCGCACACTGCCACGAGCACAATAGTCGCGAATAGAAGCGGGGCGTACACCCAGGTATACATACGAAGCGGATCGGGTACTGAGCAAGGCCGGTGCGCATGAGTGCGCGCCTCGCTGGAAAGCGATAATAGCTGGAAGCCTGGCTGGCGGATGCCCATGGCAATCGAGAGCGATTTTACGGTCACCTCGGGGACGTCTTCCCCAGCAAAGGTGTGGGTATATTCACAGTAGTCGTGGTCATCACCGCTGTTCGGGTTTTCGTCGGCCACAGAGGGAGGTTGTTATAAGATAAAATACCTGAAAACGAGAGACGGGCGGAACTCTTCGAGGAGGAGGCGAGAAGTCTCCAGGCTGAGCTGCGTTTGGTAGCCGTCCCCACGGACAGCGGGGATAAACCCTTTCTCACGAAGTGGGCCGCAGTTCGAGTTAGGGAAACGGTACAGCGGGATGTGGGACAATAGAATTAGGGGTGCATCTGGACGCCAAAAAAAAAGGAAGAAAAACGGTTGGTGTGCAGATGGGAAGGACGCGTACCAGCTGCGTGCTGTATGCTCTGCTTGATGAGATTGAGTTCTTGAGGCAGACCGTCGATGCGGCTCTCGCCTACCTTCTCACGACGCCAATCCTCGTCCACGAGTGCAGGTGCATCGACCAAAAGTAACGAATGTCCACCAAGCACCACATGTTGGGCAAGTGGGCCAAATGCATCTCTGTAGCGCGATCGTGCAACCATCGACGTGTCACGACCGTCCCCAAGGCCAACATCGTGGTTTCCCGGTAGGTAGTATACCGGCAGGGATGGTGATGCGGAGAAGATCGAACGGAAGCGCCCAACGTACTCCTGGTACCTAGATATGGTGCAAAATGAGAGAGCGGGACGGATGAGTGAGGAGTGAACGCACTCTGTGATTGGCATGTGAGCAAACCCGTTGTCCATCATATCTCCGAGGAAGATAACGGAGTGAGGGTGCATGTTCTTTGCGACGCGCCACGCCTTGCGGAGATTCATGTCGACGAAGATGCGTGAGATGGTTCTGAGAAATGGGGATCGCTCCGGGTAGGATCTCTCATCGAGAATTTGTGGATCGGCGATGAGGAGAACGCGAGTCTGTTCGCCTTTTCCCTGCTGCTGAGAGAATGAGCCCCCGTGCGAAAGAGTAAAAGGAGTGCAGTAGGCGCACTAGATCGGGCCAATGACACCTGGCACTGGCAGCGATGAAGACGCAGACTTCGCACCATAATACGACGGCTATCCAGACGCTTCTGAGAGTTTTAATCGAATAACTGGGAATCCACATACACGCTCAAGCGCTCACAGCACTCCAACGTCGGTTCAACTCGGTCGTGTCAATTTCGAACTCCGCCCATGCTGCAAGCGCCCAACCTCACGCCTCTCACGGGTGTGACTGGCAGTTCGTTGGGAGTTGGGAAGATCCTCGTAATTCTATCATCGGTTTCATATCCTGGTTGCACGATCTGGTTTCAGACCCAAACATCTGGCAGGTTGACGGATGGACTCGGACATGTAAGTACCTGGTCTTGGACTGGTTCTGGTCCTGGCGGTACCACGCGGATAAGGCGGGGCAATTTAGACGCTCTGACTGCGCTCACTCTCAATCAAACTCACTCTATCCC